>JAGYYJ010000669.1:0-67256 GCA_019671005.1 Hibiscus mutabilis
TTTATGGGTTAGAGTTTTAGTTTAGGGTTTAAAGTTTAGGGGTTTATATTGTAGGGTTTAAAATTTAAGGTTAGTGTTTAGAATTTATGGTATAGGGTTTAAGGTTTAATTTTTTAGGGTTAAGGTTAAGAATTTGGAATTTTGATTCATACTATAATTATGTAGATTTGTGTAAAATTAATTTTACACAGTCTGTATTAAAATTTTACTTGTGTGTGTGAAATTTGCTGTTGATGGTTGTTTTCCTTAGATTTTATGTCTTTTATTTGGCCGTACATTCAATGTATTTGGTATTTACCCAATTCATTACATCGGAGAATATACAGTTGGTTACTTACGGGTGAAAATTACAATTTACAAACTCTCGTACCAATATTAAAATGAACATATAAGATATTAAATTAAATTAAATTTTAGTTAAATTTAAATAAAAAATAATGTTGATGATGAAATTATTGATCCTGTAGATATGTAATTTTAAATTTAATTAAATATACTTTATCTTTTCTTTTACTAAATTTAAATATACTTTCTCAACTTAAATTAAAATCTCATTTGAATATTAATATCTTAAACAATTAAATTTAGATCTAAAATTAAATGACAATGTAAAAAATCATATAAATCATGGAATGAGTTGGATTTGATTTGAAACATTAGCAATGTTGTGGATGAGTTATCGTGTTTGACTTATTATTACTTATTTTGTGTTTTAATGGCAATGAATTTTGGGATTTGATTTCTATTATAATACCATAAAAAAACTATGTTATATGCAAGAATAAATCTTACTCCATTTATGAATAAAGATATTGTTGACTCATAGAAGAGATTGTCGAATTAATGAATCTTAATGTCATCGTTATCTTAAATATCTAAAATATTTTTTTGTTGAATTTATCAATTTATTGAGTGTAAAGTTATGAAGTTAATATCGAGAACAGGGGCGGAGCCAAAATCGAGTATTAGGAGGGGCTAAAATATTATATTTAAAAATGCAAAGGCTTATTAAGTGTTTAAACTCAAAATTCAGAGGTAATTTTATATTGTATAATATTTAAACTTATAGGTATTTAAATTATAATTAGACCAGAAATTTTGAGGGCACAAACCTATTTTTTTCTTTAATTCAACCCCTACTTAATCAAATGATTAATAAACCTTTATATTTTTTAATTTATATATTTATTTTTTATAGGTGCCAAATTGTAATTAGACCAAAAATTATTAAATATTTCAAATTTGCTATAAGTGTCTGGGCTCTTGGGCCTTAAAGTAGCTTCGCCTCGGATCAAAAATATCTTCTGAGATCTATTAATTGATCACATATAAAGTTGTCATGACATTTATTTTAAAAAATATAATAATCTTTTTCTATTTAACAAAAAATATCGAGAATATCTTTTGTACTGAAACATTATTTGTTAACAACACTACTACTTTGGAACCATTTTCAAGGTATGAAATGTAACCGTGAAACTAATTTTAAAATAATTTTCATATCGAAAATTGAGAATAATTACACTAGAAAAATATGGAATCGATAGTGAGAATGTATATTTTGTATCAGGAAGTTGAGAAGTCAGTTTTTAAAACAACATTCGAACTGAGAAGTCATGGAGCTAAGCTTAATATTTCAATAGGGCAAACCAAAGTTTTGCAAAGTTAAAAAAAATTGTTTTTGGTAAACCAAAGTTTGAGAAATTAGTTTAGGGGGCAAACCAAGGTTTTAACACTTAGAAGTTGAATAATTTTGGTTGCTTTTAGAATTTTTTTTGTGTGAAAAAACTAGTTTGGGAAGCCAAACTCAACCAAAAGCACACCTTAAGATATGTATGTCTATCCTTTTCCTCATAATTTTTTTTGATTTATTCGCTTGCGGTTCAATAATAATGGTAATAATACAATAAATTTCAAAAAGTGTGAAAGGCATGAGAAGCAAATTTTATTACTTACAGAAAAACGTGCATAGTATTTTAAATGAAATCCAGCAATGATATATTTTGACCAGAAAGCTCTATAAATCAAAATTATTCAGCTGTGAGTTCTTGGCACATCGACAAACTACTATAAAGGAATCAGAAATATATCAGACCGCCGATCGCCTTGTGACTTTATAATCTTGTTATCTGAACGCTAAATGGCCATAATAACAAACAATACTGTCACAAAGAGGAACAAACCTGTAAAAATACAAACAAATAAATTGTCATACAAGCAGACGAAAAAAGCCAGAAAAGCATATGTAGAATGGCTCTGCCAAAGTAAAACAAAGAAAAACAACAAAACTAATAAAGAACAAATGATTATTCATCAAAGAAGAAGAATTTTACTTTGCAATTAACATAAAAATTAAAAATTAGTCGACGGTATGAAGGTCGTCGTCGAAAACAACTTCAATAAAAAAAATTCAAGAAATTTTTTTTGAAATAATTTTCTCAGAAAAAATGAAAGTATACAAAAATATAAAATTAAATCGTTAAATTTAATAATTGTGTAACATTTGATAAATATCAATACATCAAATAGTATTCAAAGGAGTAGGTTCAGGGACTGAGGCATTCAAAGATGTGGGCTATCGTGGTCCAAATCCCTAAGGTAGTAGGATCCAAATTAAGGTTCAAAATAATAATTGTAGTAGGATCCACGTTTAAAACCCAAAATGTTTCATTAAACATTATTCAAATTAGTGAGTAATAATTAATTTTTTTAATATAATTAACAGTACATATTCAACGTTTATAAACAATAACAAATAGTCTGGTATTTATATTTTTATGCAGCTTGAGACTTTAGAAGCGTCACCGATCGAATCTTAATTTAAAAGAACACTTATTTTCAGTGGCGGATTTAAACTTCAGGTCAAGTGAATTCAAGAAAGTTAAAATTAAAGTTCAACGAATTAAATAGAGTCAAATGAATTCAAATATATTTGATTTCTCCCTAATCTCCCCTCAAACTTTTCTATTTTTACATGGATTTCTTAAAATCTAAGTGGGGTGAGCCTAGAGGTGGCAAACGTAGTTTGGTGACCAAAACAGAAAAAAATAATAATTTGGTGACCAAAACAGAAAAAATAATAGATTGGTGATCAAAACCAAAAAAATTAAAATTGTGACCAACATAAGGAAAAACTTAATATTAGTAACGATTTTGCACAAAATAATAGTTTGATGACCAAAATAGGAATGCGAGAATAATTTAGTAACCAATAGTGTTGTTTACTAATAAATACGAGTTTAAACAATTTTATTTATAAGGTGTATACGAGTCTTTTAAGGATTAACAACTTATTATCCTTAAAACTCAAAGCAAAATAGTATGTTTTCTATGCATAGGTTCCTTCATCAATAAAATAATACAACTTACACGTTATTAATAATAACGAAGCCTTAAAAGCCTCGAAACAATTGTCAAAAAAAGAGAGCTTCGATTTCGAAACACATTATGATTCGAATGGTTACTTGATTTGTTTTCACAACAGTAAAATTGTTTCAGTTTTAAATTATTAGAAAAATAGAATGTTGCAAAACAAATATTAGCATTAACTGAGAAAGTTAATTTGAAAGAAATTGAAACGAAGTTAATAATATCTTAACATGAATGAACCATCGTCTTAGAAGTAAATATGTCTCTATTGGTGTAATCGTTGGAATGAACGTCGCTTTACATTAACACACTCCTTCAATATTGTTACACTCAAATATCTAAGTGCAAATAAGTTGATACTACTATTCTAAAAGGGATAAGAATCTAAGTAAGAGATATTTTCCATTATAATTCGGCAATAAAAAAATAATACTTTAAAAATAATAAAAAAATGAAATTGTGTAAGGAAATATGAAATGAATCGCTTTGACTATGATTGAAGATGAATGAGGCAATTTCATCAAAACAAAGTGGCGTTTAAAAATGTATTTTAATATATAAATATAATTATATAGTAGGTGTTTAAACATGGGTCTTATAAAATAAACATTATTTTTTCTTTTTTTTTTTGCTAAAATTACTCGTTAGATTGGACGATAATGCATGTTTAATATAATGTTGAAACTGCCAAAACGGGTGGAATTTAAACGGCCATAAAAATATTTTAATGTTGTTAAATACGTCACTTCCAAAGAAGATTTTAGATGGAAATATAATAATTTTATCTAAAAAGATAAAAAAAAAAGTTATATGTGTTTAAGACAAGTGTTAACACAAACATAAATTGAACCAAATAAGTAGCAGTGCATGTGATGAGCCTGCCTTAGCCCACTATTTAATGAGAGAAAAAAGTAATATTATATTTAAACTTTTTTTTTAGAGCGAGTTTGATTAATTGGCCTGGCCGCTTTATTTATTATGTGAATTTAAATTTTAATATTTATTTTAAAAATATTATTATAATATTTTTTAGTGAAAAACTCTTTTTAAAATCTTCTTTATAATTTAAAATGCCGCTCCTTTTAAAATTTTTTTCCACTTAATGTGAGATTTATTGCATTACTAACAATATCCATATAACTTTAAACAAAATTAATTAATATAAAATATTAAATCAGGATGAGTTTAAAATGGACGACAACTCCCCTGGCCTTTTGCCACTTAATGTGAGATTTATTGTCTTTATCTCGTGTTGACAATTCCTTTGGTTTTTTTTTTGTTTAATAGAGTATGTACTTATCCATTTGAGCAACGGTGAGAGCATCTTCTACTGGTGTGATTGAATTTTCTCTCTTTTGAGAAGGGAGAGAGTCATTTCATTTTTTTTTCTCTTTTCAGTTTTTAATTTTTTTTTGTTTGCTAGGAATATTTTTATGTTTAAAACTCTTTGTTTGGCTATATTTATACATAATAAAAATTACCTGGTATTATGTTAAAAAAATGGACGACGCACACCGCTCACCAACAAACAGATAAACTACATCCACGACCACTTAACTATTTCCTTGATTCTATTTTAACCATCGATCTTTCAATTTTTTTCAATCAAGCCACTTAACTATATACCAAAACATATAATAGATAAGGGTACACCACATACCACTCAACTATGACCGTTGACTCGAAAATGCCACCGAACTTTTGAAAAGTACAAATTTAACAGTAAACTTTAGTTTGTGACGCGAAAATACCCATCCGCCATTAACTTTTATCGTCCATGTTAAGTCAAAATGACGTCGTTTTGGTGCGGCTGCTTTGAAGCCTTATTTAGCTCAAAACGATGTCGTTTTGCTGGAAGGAAAATATTGAAGTCTAATTTAGCTCAAAACGATGTCGTTTTGTTGGAGGAAAATATTAAAACCATACACTTAAAGGGGATTGAACCCAAAACCTTCAAATATGAGGGCTAAGCTTTAACCACTAAACCAACATGATGTTATATAATGTTTTACCATAAATATAATATATCTCAAACTACTTGAGATTAATTCAAATTATTTTATGAAATTAATAATACTATAAAAATATTAATATATAAAATTATAAAATATATTATTTTTATATTTTATATATTATTAATAATATAAATATATTATTTCTAAAAACCCCAAAATATTCATAAAAACAATATATTTATATTATTAATAATATATAAAAAACCTAAACCCTAAATTGTTAACCCATAAACTCCCAACCCTCAAACTTAAACCCTAAACCTTAAAGTTTAGAATTTAGGGTTTAGAGTTTTTTATATATTAATTTTATGAATATTTTGGGTTATTAAAAAATAATATATTTATATTATAAATAATATATAAAAAATATAAAAATAATATATCTTTATTTAAATTCGATAAACGTATCCATTTTGTTAAACCAATTTATTTTATGAAAAAATATACTATAAATAATAATATAAAATATATTATTTACATATATATCAATAAAATATATTATTTATATATTTTTATATATTATTATAATATAAATATATTATTTTTTAAAAACCAAAAATATTCAAGTTCGACCACCGAAATATATTATATTCATAAAAACCATATATTTATATTATAAATAATATATTATTTATATATTAATATTATGGTTAAACTACACCGGTGACCACCGAACTATTTGGAGATACCTATTTTGACCATCGAATTAGGCAACTCGTCAATCAAACCACCAAACTTATTAAATTGACCTATTTTAACCACCACCGTTAAAAAACTAACGAATGGGTGACGTGACAGCTAGCAAAAATTTATAAAATTACACATTTAGTCCATATTATTTACCTTTTATATCAAATTGGTCCTAATTTTAATTTAATTAATAAAATTAATCAGCCAATCAGATGGCGACACGTGTCACCACCTGGTTTGTAATACCCCAAAATATATAGTATTGTTTAAGGGTCATTTAGTGCTAAGATAATTACTTAAAAGCTTACTTAGTGACTAAAATGACAAAGATGTAAAAGTTAGGATTTTTCTCAATTATGGACTGTAGAATTTCAGAGGTTTTAAGGTGCCATGTGATAGAGAACGAGTAAAATATGATACTCACAAAATTTGGTTAAAATCCAAGGAAAATTGGAATGGGAATTCAAGGTTAAAGTTTAGTGACCAAAATGATAAGTTTTTAAAACTTGGGTGGTACAAGTTGAAATATGAAAAGTTGAAGGACCAAAGTTGTAATTTCCCAAAAGTAGGTGTTTTATTTCATAAATAGATAGAGCACCTATTGTGTGGACTGAATGAGGAATTGTTGGTTTAATTCGATATTTCGATTATTGAGAAATCATAGTCAAAGTTTAGGTGGAATTTGGATACCCGGATCGAACTGAAAAAATTATGAAATTTTACCATATGATAGAGAAATGTTATAAAAGTATTTTCCAAGTGTGGGAAATATTTTAGTTCGATTCAGGATGAATCTTATGATTTATTTTGATTAAGGAATTTATTTAGTAACCAATAAAATTCTCTGTATTTATCGATAAATCAGATCAAGCTAAAATTTCGGAGATGATCCCATAGACTTTGGAAGAGTTATAATATATTATTTTATGGAAATTTGGAGAATTTATCAGTAATTATTTTATCTTGTACATTGATTAAACAGATCATGGAGAAAAATCTGATATAGATTCTGGGAATAAAAAAGTAGTATAAGATATCGAATTTAGATCGAATTGCAAAGTTAAGCGTGCTCAAGTCATAAGATGGGTGACCTTTTTGGGAAGGTCTCATGTTAGTAATTGAGACTGATAAAAAGGAATCAATTCAAGTTAATATTATTTGTATGAATGTCTGATAAAGGATTATTAAGAGAAATTTATCCGATAAAGATTCCAGGTAAATTATTAGTATATTGGACTGAGTCAAAATTTCAAGATTTTGATTTTTACAAAACTATAGAATACTTTGTATGTTAAAAATATTTATTTACGGAGAACATAATTATGAGAAATTCAGATTTGATCTGATTGTTCAAAAACTGGAAAATCGTAGTAAGTGATTATCGGGTAATCGGATCGAATTAGAATTTTAAAGGCAGTTCCATATAGGGGTGATAACGAGCTGAGACTGGCTCGAGCTCGAGGATCGGCGAGCTTGAAATTTTAAGCTCGAGCTCGGCTTAGAAACAATACTATTGGGCTCGGCTCGGGCTCGAAACTCGTCAGGCTCGGCTCGTCAGGACTCGAAATGGACAATTTTGTTATAATTTTTTTTATAAAAGATAGGGCCTCGTTAAAAACCATTTTCATAACCAATACTGAAACGAAATTCAATATCGGGGAAGGGAAAAAGAGTGCCCAATTTATTTTAGTTAATTTATTTTTAGTGGATTTTCCCTAATTTATTTTATTGATTTTTTTTGCTATAGAGATTACTTTTAGTGTATATGTAGCTTATATATATAATTATTCCAAGCATGGTCACGAGCTTTTCGAGCCGAGCTTGGGCTGGCTCAGCTCTGCTTGTTAAGGCCTTGAGCCCGAGCCGAGCTCACTCGAGCCGAGCTTTGACCGAGCCGAGTAGCTCGCGAGCCGGTCAGACTCATTATCACCCCTAGTTCCATAAGCCATGGAAAATTCATAAAATATTATTTTTATGAATATTTTAATATTTCTAGTTGGATTCTAACTAGACTTGGTTCTACTTTTACAAGATGGCAAATTAGAAAATAAGTTTTAGTTGGAGGGTTATTTGGAATCAAGAAATTAAATGAATTTAAAATTCGTTTAATTAATACACATGACATTAATAAGGAAAAAGATGAACAAAAATTTGTTCATCTTCAATCCTACATTTCGAAAAGCAAGAGAAAAGAAGAGGAAAAATACACAAAATTTTCCTAGGCATTTTTGAAGGCTCCAAAGTTAGAATCAACGTATGTTGCTTTGAAAAAAAAATGATCCATGCTTAATGCTCTTTCTTTTGATAGTAATTTTGCATGGTAATTTGAAGATTCGATCATGTTATTGATGAGAGAGAAAATAAGGTTTCATGTTCTATGTTGAGATTGAAGATTGAATTAAGTAAATCAAGTATTGTGGAGATGAAATCAAGCTTAGATTGCGATTAATTTCATGTTTAAAGACATAACCCTAACCCTAGAATTTGGGATTTTATTTAGGTTTTGAAATTGATGATGAAAATGAAAGATTGATGATATTAGAAGCTTGATTTTGATGTTAGATGAAAAATCCTCAACTAGTCCTTTAAGTTATCATTTTGGTATACATGGAGAAATTTAGAGAAATATTATGAAAATTATCCTAGTGATGGATTTGAAGAGATTATGAATTTAGAATCTTGATTATGGCATTTGGACTAAAATAAAGTCCTTGAAAAGCTTAGACACCCAAATTTGGCAAGTAGGAATAAATTGGGGATTTAAATGTTAATTTTTGAAAATGAAGAATACATGTTGGAAAAATTTATTTAAACATGTTAGAATGTTGTTTGGATGAAAACTGAGACTAGAGAAACCAGGTGACCAATTCGGCCACATGGAAGAATAATGGGAAAATTTTATGAAAATTATGATTATGAGATTTTATGAATCGAATATATTGTATGAAGTTAGAATTGAAATTAGAATACATAGAGACCAATTCGGCAAGCTTCAAAGTTAAGGGACTGAATCTAAATTTTTATGAAATTGGAGAGTATTTATGTAATTAATGATGTTGGAGATGTGAAATTGATGTTAGAATGCTAAACCAATGCTGAATCGAATTAGTGACCATTTTGACAAATTTTCAAAATCAAGAGACCAAATAGGAAAATGAATTCTTGGATGGGGATCAAATCTGATTTTATTTAGATAAAATAATAAAATTAAGGTAGTAATGTTGATTTGAGGATTAAATTGCAAAGTTAAGAAGTTTGAATCCTTACCTTTGTATTTTAGTGACTATTTTGGCAAATAAAGAAAATTAAAGAGAATTATTTTGAATAACTATTTGATGAATAAGATGATGAATTGGTGGTTTGAAGAAAGTAATGAGACTAAATTGACAAGTTGAATAATAAGAAGAAGTTAGTATAAATTAGAAGTTAATTATGGAAAATTTTATATGATTAGATAGCTTGATTTAAATATTGTTAGAAATGAATCTAACAAATGTTTGTTTATATTTATGTGGTTAATGAAATCAAATCTGAATCAAAGAAGATTCGAGGTATTATGAAGGAAAAGATCGAGTAGAATTTAGCGAGATATGCTAATAAATGGCCCATGTGAGAGCATTTTTACTTATTTATTTTATATTTGATATGAATAAGTGCATCTTTACCTATTATATATATATGATATGAGAAATACTTGCGATGAGTCAACCTTGATATTAATGAAAAATTATGATGATCAAAGTTATGCAAATGACATAAAATATTAAATGGCATATGTGATATATTGATATAGCATAAAGATTTATCTAAGATAAATTGGATTTTAGATATAGGGTATGAATTGCCTAATATCGATTATATGATTTACATTGATGGATAGTACAGTAATGGCAAGTACATATGAAAAATTATGATGAAATATGGGATGTAAATTGCCCGTTTACATGAATGATAATGATTGATTGATAATGAAATGAAATGCCCAAGTATTATGATATGAGAGTTCATGGTATAGTTGAATATGTTTCATGTTTTGTGACTACTACGGTGTCACATATACCTTGGGGACCTAAGCCTTCGGTGTTACACCCTGGAGATCCAAGCCCATAATGCTAATGGAACTAACGAAGTGCTTTAATGAGGATCAAAGAGCGTCCTCAAATACGTACTCATCTGTCATGCTCAAGTTAGGCACTACGGTGTCACTTCCACCTTGGGGACCCAAGCCCTTGGTGTGCACCTTAGGGATCCAAGCCCACGTTGTTAATGGCATTGATGAGGTACTCTTATGAGGAGCAAAGAGCGACATCGAGTACGTACTCATGTTCATGTTATGTTAGACATTATGGTGTCTTATCAAGATGACTTACATACTTTGATCTCATATTATATACTTTGGGTTATTTCTAAAAGAAGGTTATATTACAAATGATTACATGATGAAGGTATAGATATGTTAAAGAATATGACATGCAAATGATTACGTGATGAAAGCATGACTACTTGATGATCATGAACCATTGATATCATGATTTTATGACAGAATTAATAGATGATATGAATCATATTGAAATGCATTTATGCTGGTAAGACAGATCACATCTTATGATTTGAATATTATATTGGTTAAATGAACTATACAAGTAAAATAATTCTATACACGATAAACCGTTGTCAACTGCAATTGGAAATCGTTGGTCATTTTGCAAAACTGAGTTATTTATAATCATTGTTTTACATTGTTATTATTATGCCTCTTTAAGTTATAATTAACGTGTGTTTCGTATCACACGTAGGTATTTTAGATTATATAGTAGAGGATGAGCTGCACATTATTGAATCAAGTTAATCTGTATTATCAGTAAGTATCACCACATCCTAGTCTAGTGGGGCATGTATAGATATTAAATAAGTAGTTATTCCGTATGATCTAGCATCATGACTTAGTTTGAGGAATTTAAAATATTAGAAAGATGCTTCAAACGATTTTAAACTTAGTCGTTTATCGCATAGTGATTTTAAAATCAAGAAAGGGTCTAGTCAGCACACATAATTTTCACCCTGAATTATATTCTTATTTTAATAATTGCTTAAAGTATTTTACAAACCAATTCAGGGTCAAAACTAGCTGCAATTGCTAGACATAGTTTTGTTTGAAAACTGAGAAAGGGCCAACCACTGAACTACTTTGTTGAGTTAAAAAAATTTACAAGTCTGAAAATCAGTGTAAATTAGTTAGTAACATCTTTAATGTGTATTCGAATATCGAATATACGTTGAGGGTGTTACATGGTTAAAGGAGAGGGTGTTACATGGTTAAAGGAAAATTAAAGAGATAAGGAGTGTGGGTTGAACATAGGATCTCTAGGGTAAAAACCCATGCCATTACCACTACGCCAACCCATTTATATTGATACAAATTACACCCCTTTATATATATATATATATCTTATAATATAGTAAATGTTAGGAAAAAAGAAGTAAAAATGATTGAGAGGGGATTCGAACTTGGGTCACTTGAGATGTGTAAAAATATACAAATCACTGAATTAAGTAAATTCTTTTAGTGGAAAATTAAAATATTTTAAATATATTTAAAGTATAGTTAAAGCAAGATTTAAAATGAAAACAGATTTATGATTTTTATATTTATAAATTAAATTAAATATTTTCTTTCTCACATTTAGTTTAATAATTTCATATATATAATATTGAATTGATTTTTTAATTCAATTAATAATTTTAATTTTTTATAAAATATCTTAGTTTATTGATTATATATTAATATATATATAATAAAAAACCACTTAATTTAATCTTTATTTTTAAAATTTTAATATAATATATAATCATTGAATTAAGTGGTTTTTATTAAATATATATTTTAATATATAATCAACGAATTAAGATATTTAATAAAAAATAAAATTACTAATTAAATTAAAAAAATTGATTCAATATTATATATGTGAAATTATTAAAATAAATGTGAGAAAGGAAAATTATTTAATTTAATTTAAAAATTTAAAATATAAAAATCATAAATCTATTTTAATTTTAAATCTTGCTTTAATTATACTTTAAATATATTTAAAATATTTAATTTTCAACTAAAAGAATTGAATTGATTTAGCGGTTTGTATATTTTTACACATCACAAGTGACACATGTTCAAATTTCCTCTCAATCATTTTTACTTTCCCCCTAACATTTACTTTAATTTAGCGATTTGTATATTTTAATTTTCAACTAAAAGAATTGAATTAATTTAGCGGTTTGTATATTTTTACACATCCCAAGTGACCCAGGTCAATTTAATAAGTTTGATGGTCTGATTGACGAGTTGTTTAGTTCGGTGGTCAAAATAGGTATCCCCAAATAGTTCGGTGGTCACCGGTATATAGTTTATCCTAATATTATTTATAGTGTTATTTATTTTATAAAATAATTTGAATTAATCTCAAGTAGATTGAGATATATAATATTTGTGGTAAAAAATTACATAATTTCAAGTTGGTTTAGTAGTTAAGGTTTAGCCTTTGTATTTGAAGGTTTTGGGTTCAAACCCCTCCAAACACATGGTTTTAATATTTTTCTCCAGCAAAACAACGTCGTTTTGGGTTAAATTAGGCTTCAACGTCCAGCGACCATAGTTGACTGGTATGCGGTGTAGTTTACCTTAGATATAATAAATACACTAAGTTCTCACATGAAACACCAATGGCGTCCAAGAAATATTGAAAACCTTGAATTCACTCTTGATGATTCCAAACACATGGAATATCAACCATATAATAAAGCGAGTAAAATCCAATTCAAAACTTCTGCAGATGAGTAAATCATATCATCAACTTGGTTTTTGTCTGAATCTTCAATATTTATGGAGAGATAACGTCGAGGAAGTCCCCGACATGAAGTTGGTTTCTCGTTGACTATCTTAATCGTTTTAAGAACAACCTTCAGAAACCCATGCTTCCGTATACCTTTCAACTCAGTATATTTATCCCTACCGTTCTTCCACCTTCAGAACCCATACTTCCTTCAGAAACCACATCATCGTCTATTCCTTTTCACTATAAACTCCTCGAATGACATAACTTGAGCAACTTGAAAAGAGGAAACTTAACGTACAACTCCTTTTTTTTACCGTTAATCTGCATAATTAAAAGAGTGGAGTTCTCTTCTCTCTGTACGTGGAGAATATACCGAAGGCTATGCAGCGGAAGGGTCTGTGGCATGCTTTTGCAAGGCATGGTGATGTAGTCGACGTCTTCATAGCTAGTAAATTGAGCAGAGGAGGGAAACGCTTTGGTTTTGTGAGATTTGGTAAGAAGGTTGACGCATTAAGAGCGATAGAGAGGTTGAACGGGTTTGCGCTATACGGGTTTCGTTTATCAGTTTCAATGGCTAAGTTTGCTGGAGGGAAGTCAAGCCGCAGTAAAAACTTGCAAGGGAAGAATGGTCAAGTCGAAGAGGATGCCCGTAGAAGGAAGACGACATTGGAAAGTGCAGGTCCGTGTGCGCGGGGAAGCGATGGGAGCGACAAGGATTCGATGGAGAAACCACGCAAGGAGACTGGGGATTCTGGTTGTCACGGAAATCGAGAATTGAAAAGAATCATGGGGCATGTTGTGGACGAGGAGTTGTGGAAAATGAAAAGATGCTTGGTGGGCGAGATGAGCACAGTGACCTACACAGGGTTTGGGTGATATCAAGGTCCAAAGCCTTGGTGGAAAACTATTCCTTCTCAGCTTCGAGGATGACGAATTGTTCCTAATGCTGGAAGACTTGGACTGGTCCTACTTGAAGGAAATATTCACGAAGGTAGAATCATGGTCGGAAGATTTAATGGGAGCGACATGGATAGAGGTGACGGGCATCCCGTTGCACTGTGGGAACCATGTCACAATTAAGAGAATAACAGAATTATGGGGTAACTTTGAAGCTTTTGGGGAAAACATCAACCATTCCATGGATTGTGAAAAGGTGACTGTTCTTGTCTCAACAGATCATCAGAAGGTTATCGATGAGGCGGTTGAGATAGTGGTAGGCAGTAGGGTGTACACTGTAAGAGTGAAGGAGTTACGTAGTAAGACAATGCACAACTAGTGTGGGGATTTTGGATGTGAAAAGAAGGACGGGGGAACTGATGTGGAGGTTGAGAGCCTATCAGAATCGGAGTCGACAGTCAAAGAGAAAGAAAATCACTCACCGGAGCGGATAGGGAATAACCAAGCGGCGGATATAGATGCAATAAATGTTATTTGCACGGGAAAGGATTACAACGATAGCTGTCTTCCTGATTCCAGGTTATTGGGAGGACAGCTAGGAGATCTAGGCATTATGGGTAAGGGGCTCAAGGCGACAACACAGGGGGAATCAGAAGACAAGACAACACTGTCGGGGGAAGGAGAGATGAAGCAAGGAGAATCGGGCAGTCAGGATTAATGATATAAAGACCCTGTGAAAAGTTGGTCGGATGTGGTTAAGGATTGCCCGGAGTCAAGCCACAGCCCAATGGAACACATTATAAGGGATGTTAATTTGGAAAATATGACTAACTGGGCTCGTGAGGATCTGGAAGATATGGGCCTACTTCCAATCCAGGAGATTAAAGGCACATGGCTCGAAGAGCAGTAAATCAGCGTGGGAAGCCTCAGTAGATGCAAGAAATAATGTTGGGCACGATAGCCATGGAACTCGGCCCCGGCGAAGACGTTCATCTGCGTAGTCAATGCAAGGTCCAAATTCAACCCTCCTTTGCCATTAGGGTATTACGGGAACGCACTGGGGTGCCCCGCGGCTCAAACAACCGCAAGGGAACTATGCCAAAATCCATTAGAATATGCAGTAAAGCTAGTGAAGGAGGCCAAGGTAAAGGCTACCGAAGAGTACATGAAACCGACGGTGGATTTGTTGGTGAGTCGAGGACGGCCACATGTTAATACAACTCGATCTTTACTCGTGTCGGATTTGAGTCGGATCAGGTTCAGGGATGTTGATTTTGGGTGGGGTAAGGCAGAGTTTGGTGGACCGTCGAATTGTGACGTATTTGCAAACTTTTATATACTTTCAAAGAATAAGGAAGGAAAGGATGGAATTGTTGTCTCAGTTTGCTTGCCTGCACCTGTTATGGAGGGCTTTGTCAAGGAGATTAATCGAACCTTGGCAGACGATGAAGCAACTGCTGCTTAGATGACTGATTCTGACTAGTTTGTGGCATGGGATTTGTAATACAATTACTTACAAGATTATGTTTTACATAGAAAAATAGTTGCATTCTGTAATAATGTATTGTGAAAAAATTGAAATAATGTAGTATAAAATAATTAAGGTATGAAGTATGTGCGTGTTGATTTTCGAAATGAAATTTCATGTCACTTTCCGGTGTCCTTATTTATATTCCCATACTAAAATTTTAGATTTAAGATTTAGAATTTAGGTTTAAGGTTAGGGTTTATGATTATAGTGCAGTGAATTTGGGATATGTTGTATTTTAAGGTTTAGGGTTTAAAAATTAAAGTTATGGCTTAGAATTTAATTTTTTTAGTGTTGATACGTAGAAAAAGACATAAAAAAGGAGCAGTTTGTTCTTTTTAGGGTCAAAAGTGTTTAGGAACCAAAATTAATGTACAAGACAGTTTTTTAGGCCGAAAATACTTCAAAAAAAATATTTTTTACCGTACTTCTCAAAAATAATACCAAATTAATCCTAAAAAGCTAAAAACCGTGACTCGATTTCGAGTTTGCTTCACAATTATTCACAGCTAAAAGGCCCGTTAGAATGGAACAGGGCATTAGTTTCTTAGGTGTAGATAAAATCCTGCATGTAGCCGACTCGTTTTGCCATGGCCCATGAGTCTTTAAGAAGGCACAGCGATGTTGGTGATAAATTAAAAGCTAGTGGTTGAGAATCAAATAACTCTTATCCATTTCTAGTACAAACCCTGAATCCTTTTTCATCGTGCAAATTAAATACGATTCCCAATAGACCCTTTGTTTCGCTTCACAACCAAAACATTCCTATTCCATTTCCACCCTTTTGGCACCATGGCAACTTCGTTCAATCCCTTAGTGTTCAAGGTTCATCGGAGTGAACCCGAAATGATAGCGCCCGCCAAGCCTACCCCTAAAGAATACAAACTGTTATCCGACATCGTCGATCAGGAAGGTCTTCGTGTCCAACTTCCGATCATTCAATTTTATCGATGCAATCCTTCTATGCAGGGAAAAGACCCTGTTGGGGTCATTAGGGAGGCACTTGCACAAACCTTAGTGTTTTATTACCCATTTGCTGGTAGGTTAAGGGAAGGAGCTCAGCGCAAGCTCATGGTTGATTGCACCGGTGAAGGGATCTTGTTTATCGAAGCAGATGCGGATGTTACGCTCGAGCAATTTGGTGATGCACTTCAGCCACCATTCCCTTGCTTGGATGAACTCCTTTATAATGTTCCGGGTTCTTCTGAAATATTGAATTGTCCATTATTGCTTGTGCAGGTATTTATTTTATATAAATTTTATCTTTGGATTGATTTAAAAGATTAATATATTCTTTTATTGTTGTTTTTATTTATATTCCCTGGATTTTGAGTGTTTCACATACATGTATTGTTTTAACTAAAGGGACTAGAAAGCCCTTGGTAAAAATTTAAATTAATTGAGCTCATAGGAATTAATATGCATCCAATTAAGGCTTTTTTTAACGAAAAAAATCAATCGGTCCCTTCTGTTAGCAGAATAGCTTAATTGTTTTTTTTTTAATTTTTCATAATAGTTTCTTTTAGCCTTTTAATTCATGTGTTCATTAATTAAACATGTATATAATTTTTATTTAGGTAACACGACTAAAATGCAATAGTTTTATCTTCACTCTCCGTCTCAACCATACCATGAGCGACGCCTCTGACCTAGGCCAATTCGTGTCTGCAGTAGGAGAAATGGCACGAGGTTGGCTCGCCCCATCGATCCCACCCGTATGGGAAAGGCATCTCTTGATGGCTAGAGATCTACCAAAAGTCACATGTAAACATTACGAGTACGACGAAGTGGACGAAACCATCATTCCCTACGACGACATGGTCCACCGGTCCTTTTTCTTTAGCCCTATGGACGTCTCAACACTTCGGAAACTTTTGCCTCGACACCTCTGTAAGTGTTCGACGTTTGAGCTATTGACTGCTTGCTTATGGCGTTGTCGAACCATTGCGCTTCAGGCTAGTCCCGAGGAAGAGGTACATGTTATATGCATTGTAAATGCACGTTCCAGGTTTAATCCTGCGTTACCTCTAGGTTATTACGGGAATGCAATCGTGTACCCGGTAGCAGCAACGCAAGCAGGGAAAGTTTGCCAAAATCCATTAGAATATTCATTGAATCTTGTGAAACAAGCAAAGAAAGTTGTAACGGAAGAATACATGAAATCAGTAGCAGATTTAATGGTGATCAAGGGTCGGCCAAAGTTTACCCTTTTCCGATCTTATCTGGTCTCTGACGCGACGCGTGCCGGGTTGGAGAACATTGGTTTCGGGTGGGGTAAACCGGTGTATGGTGGTCCAGCTCTTGGTACAGTAGCTAGTTTCTTAATACCATACAAGAACAAGAAAGGAGAGGCTGGAATTGTAGTACCGATTAGATTGCCCGCCCAAGCTATGAAAATATTTGTGAAAGAACTAGAGGGTATGTTAAAGGGAAAGCCAATAGATGCGAGTGAACGCAAATCAGTTTTCAAATCATCTTTGTAGAAATAAATGGACACGAGAGAAACCCAAGTTTAGCTTATGTGTATATATTAATGCTAATTTAGGGTTGCTTTTAATTTTTGTCCTACTAGTTTTCAAGTCTTCGCCTTGATTAATTCAGACTGACCCGCATCGCACACCTAAATTTAACGGGTGAGTATCTCAATGGGAATTTTCTGCATACACAACACCTCGAACTTGAGACATACTTAAGCGATACCAAGTTACTTACCATTTGGACCTACACTCTTTAGTGGGTTGTTTCTATTTTTAATAATTAATGAAATAAAAAATAAATAGCTCAATTATTGGCATCATAAATTACTATTCTAATACGATGAATATGATTCGACTAAGTCCGATATGAATATGAATGAATTCTATTTTTATTTTTTTAACCTAATTATATACCACTTAGTTTTAAGTTTAGTATCGATTATACTACTAAAATTTAATATTATTTTAGCATTGAATTTTAGTTTAGGCTTCAATTATACCATTGAGCCATTAAAATCGATGACATGAACGAATCTTAACGGTCTGTGTGTGATGATGTCAGTGGCGGAACTTAGAGTAAGAGTTTGGGAGGGCAAAATAAATTTTTTAAAAATTTGAAGGCTTAAACCAAAATTTTCAAATTTTTTTGAGAGTTTAACTAAAATTTTTAATATTTTTGAGAGATTTAATTATAATTTTTAAAAATTTTAAGAAGAAATTTAACTAAAAATATTTAAACTTTTGAAGATTAATATAAATTTTTAAAAATCTTGAGGGGGTCAAATTAAAATTTTTAAAAAATTTAGGGGTAAAATTCAAATTTAACAAAATGCGGAGGCTATGGATGATGTGAAAGAATTTTAATAATCCAATAATATATTTAAAACATAAATTAAAATTCAGTACTAAAAAAATAATAGTATTGATTTTTAATTCGATAGTAGAATTATACTAAACTTAATTTGCTCTTACTTGAAAGATGTCCGCCAATACAAAAGCATGAGTTAGAGTCGCATACTCGCATGCAATTTGTGGGGTATACCGTTAGCTTTAGTGTTGTGAATTGAGCAGCGGCCCACCAATAAAACAACAATCATCCCTGTATTTTCAACAATTTTGAATATGTGGCAAAATTACTATACATGTATATATAATTATGTAAAAACATAATATACAATATATATATATATATTAGGATTATTATCTCATGTGCTGAAAACCTTTTGTTTTTACAAGCGCCTTAAATTTAGGGTTTAGAGTTTTAGTTTAGGGTTTAGAGTTTATAGTTTAGGGTCTTAGCGTAGGGTTTTAGAATTTAGGGTTCATGATTAGAATTTAAGATTTAGGGTTAAAATTTAGGGTTTTTGGTTAGAGTTTAGGTTTTAGGGTAATATGGTTAGATATTTAAGTTTTAACGTATAAACCTGAAATGTAATGACCCGGATTTTTGGATCCAGAAGTCGAGTTGACCCGAGGTGTGGGCTTTCGTGTTTGGGCCGTGATGTTGGGCCCTTGGGAGTCTTTTTGGGCTTGATCTTGTGGTGTTGGGCTTGCCTTGATGGTTTTAGATTGGTTTGGGATGGATATTGTGAGGATTAAAATGGTAAAAACAGTTTGGATGAAAGAGAGAGCTGGTGGGGGGTTTAATTTTCTACAGAAAAGAGAGTTTATGAGATCATCCTTGTCCCTTGCCTCTTCATTCTCATACCCTCATTTCTTCTTTCAAATCTTTTAGTTCAAGGCTTGATCTTTGGGGTTTTGAGAGTGAATCTCAGATTGCTGTTGGAGGGAAAGTTGTTCAGCTTCGAGAGATCTATCAATCAAGGTAAAGATCACCAAGTTGGCGGATGAAGGTGTTTGGTGAGGGTTTGAAGGGGGAGAACGAGAATGGATCTTTGAGGACTTTCTTCTCAGCTTTAATTCAAGGTTAGTACACCACTAACTCCTTTGAATTCTTGCAACTCATAAAAATAGGCTTTGTGCGTGATTTGAGTGTTTATGGCTTGATATGCTTTGGTTGACTCTTTAATGGCAAAATATGAGTTTGATGTTTTTAAGGCTTAAAATTGGTAGAAATCCACTTAATAACTCCACCATAACTTGTAGGAGTAATTTGGGGCTTAACCATATAGGTTAAGTAGGATTTCTAGGTGAAATCCGCACCCAAAGTTCAAAATTGGGGCTCGCATACCGGTACAGCAGTTCGAGTATCGGTACGCCTTAGTAAAAAGGGAGACAAGTTGTAAGGGGCGTACCGGTACGACTTTCCGTGTATCGATATCCCTTGGTCGATTAGAATTCTAGTAACGCTTTTGAGTACCGGTACGCAAGGGGCGTATCGGTACCCACTGTTACATTTCTTGGGGGAGGCTTTAGCGTACCGGTACGCGAAGGTAGAAGTACCAGTACGGGTTTGGATCAGTACGAGGCAATCCCAGTACCGATAGTGAGTACTGATACGGGGTGGAGCGTATCGGTACGGATTGAGGGTTAAATTCTTTCGAACCTAATTTGAGTATCGGTGTTCATGGAGGAGTACCGGTACCTATAGGGGAGTACCGATACCCATATAGGAGTATCGGTACTCGCTAGGCAATCTGCCCAAGAATTTCGATGTTGCGTTCGGGGGTTCTATAATTCGAGGCAAAGGGCCCTGAGGTTTGTTAAGGTGTAAAATGAATATTAAAACTGAGAAAATGAGATTTAAACCCCGTGTATGAAATAAATGGCTAATGACTCGTTATATATTAGGTAAGCTATATGAGGTGGTAACCCATTGGGATCCTAGGTGGATCGATTAATGCTGTGTGGTAATCTGGGCCCTTATTGTGTGCAGAAGGGGCGCCTACAAGGTTAAGTCTTATTGAATAATAAGATAAATTAATGAGAACAGCTAACGTGTACCTTCATAACATACTAATAAATAGATAAGTTCAATAGGGTGGCATAATAACTGATAGAAACCATAAGGAGATGGTAAGGGTGTTAGAGCTCTGTGCGGTAAGACCCCTGTGTCAAGGTTATGTACTGTGTGCTGGTTAGGGTCATTGTTGTGTGCTTATGGAACGCCTAGATAGTCGAGTCATCCCTTCTTGTTGGGATTTGGATACCCTAAGTGTGTTGCAACACTTTGAAGATTTTTGAATGTAGGATCCCGATGCTATGTGGACGCGAGCCTCATTCGAAGATGCTTGATGAGAGATCCCGAGCATGGATGTTGGATTCCGATGCTATGTGGACGCGAGCCTCATCCCATTGAGTATAAGATCTTGATGCTATGTGGACGCGGGCATAATTCGTAGTGTAGGACCCCGATGCTTTGTGGACACGGGCCTTACTCAAATGTAGGATTCTGATGCTTTGTGGACGCGGACCTCACTAAACGATGTTGGGTTATCTGAGTGATGCTAGCTAATTTATGAGATACTCGTGTAAGCTGTGTGCGTGTTCATACATTCATAATGCTATGTGTTTAGGCAGTTATGGTAGGGCCATTATTATCTTGGCATGGTGTCATTCATGTTGCATTGCTTCATTTATGATTTGCATGAAGCATGGTTGAGTGGTGGTGTATCCACTGAGCTTTGTTAGCTCAGCGTTCGGAATCGTTGTTTCCGTTCGCAGGTTAGTAGGTTTGGCTCGTTCTTGGAAGAGCACCATCAGGGAAGGATTCCAGCGCCTCGTCTCTTCAGAGTACAATATTTAGGTCATTGGGCTATGTATTCTTAGGAACCTCTTGTATATTGTAAATTATATTCGAATTTTCAAATGAATGAGTCAAAAGTTTTATAATGTAATTTTAAAAGGAGCTCCATTGTATATATTTCAAAATTTACTTGTATTTATTTGGATTGAAATAAAATGGGTTTTGGAAGCTTATTGTGGATTGGGTTAAACTAGGTTGGGAATTTAATGGTCGGGTTTCTGGTTTGAGGCCCAAATGTGATATCCGGGTCAAGGGTGTTACACGAAATTCTATTAACAGCCCCTAAATTCAAAACTACAACGTAGTTTATACCTCTTGAAGAAACAATAATGCATCTATTAAAAAAAGTGAGGGACACATTTGATTAATATAGCTATACTTTGGATTTTGGGCCGCTACATAAACCATAGAGACGATTATTTTTTATTAAATAAAAACTATTATTTTTTAAATAATAAGATTTAAATCCATACAAAATAGAATAATATAAATATTTTTAACCACTCGACTAGTGAATCTCACCATAAAAACAATATTTAACTCATCATAATTTGTATTTTAAAATTTTTCTAGTCGAAGTCGTAAAACATAATTTGTTAAAAACCAAAGAAACATTAATAAAAAAAAGTTAAAAATACATTTTTTATTGCCTATCATAATAAATTATGTAATATACCTTGTAATTTTTAATTTTAACTTTTTGTAATCATAAACAATTATCTAATGTGTAACATAATACATATTTATATAATTGCAGTTGTATATTTTTTATTAAAATGATTATAATATGACCCCTTCATTTTTAATGAACTTTTTCTTAAAAAGTATTAGCATTGACAAAATTAAAATTTGATAGCTCCACAGTCCAACCGAATCTTTGATACCCGACAAATGCTAGGTTGTCATGTTTGGTGGATAACGATAATTTTTATTTTATTTTATTTACAGAATTACATCATACTCGTTAGGTGAACCAAAGAAAAATATATGCAAATAATACAATTTTAAAATAAATAAATAAATTTCCAAAGACAAAAGAGGTAGAAAACAAATTTAATAATTCAGGCAATTAATGTTTATGTCTTAACGTTATTATATCCGAGAATAACAACAAGGGTAAATTACACCATTAACCACCGAACTAATTGGGCGTACCTATTTTGACCACCGAACTATCAAACTCGTCAATCAGACCACCAAACTTATTAAATTGACCTATTTTGACCATCGCCGTTAAAAAATTAACGGATAGGTGACGTGGCAGTTAACGAAATGTTATAAAATTACACATTTAATCCCTGCTATTTACACATTCTTTCAATTTAGTCCTAATTTTAATTAATAAAATAAATTAATTAAATTAATTAGGTGGTGACACGTGTCAACACATAATTGGAGGACTTTAATTATTTATATTTTTAATTTTATTAATTTATTTCCTCTTCCAATCAGGTGGTGACACGTGTCACCGCCAGTTTAGAGGAAAAAATAGAAATCAAGCAAACCTACACTTGGTGGGAGTCAAAGCCGGGTAATGCAGGGGTAAAAGTAGTGGCTTAGCCACTGCACCAAGCACGTCTTTATGCTTCAAGACACTATATTTAATATATATGTCTTATTGTTTTCTATATTTATTCTTTTAATTTAACATATATAATCATCGAATTAATTTCACATATATAACCCTAAACCCCAAACCCTAAACATTAATTTCACATATATAATCATCAAATTAATTTCACATATATAACCCTAAACCCAAACCCTAAGCACTAATTTCACATATATAATCATCAAATTAATTTCACATATATAACCCTAAACTCTAAATGCTAAACACTAACCCTAAATGCTAAACCTCAAACCCTAAACACTAAACCCTAAGTGTTTAGAGTTTTAGCATTTAGTGTTTAGGGTTTAGGATTTTGGGTTATATATGTGAAATTAATTTGATGATTATACATGTGAAATTAGTGTTTAGGGTTTGTGGTTTGAGGTTATATATGTGAAATTAGTGTTTAGGGTTTGGGGTTTAGGGTTATATATGTGAAATTAATTCGATGATCATATATGTTAAATTAAAAGAATAAATATAGAAAACAATAAGACATATATATTAAATATAGTGTCTTGAAGCACAAAGACGTGCTTGGTGCAATGGCTAAGCCATTGCCTTTACCCTTGCATCATTTAGGTTCGACTCCCACCAAGTGCAGGTTTGTTTGATTTCCATTTTCTCCTTTAAACTAACCTAATTGGAGGAGGAAATAAATTAATAAAATTAAATATATAAATAATTAAAGTCCTCCAATAACGTGTTGACACGTGTCACCACTTAATTAATTTTATTAATTAAAATTAGGACTAAATTGAAAGAATGTGTAAATAGCAAGGATTAAATGTGTAATTTTATAACATTTCGTTAACTGCCACGTCACCTATCCGTTAGTTTTTTTAACGGGGTGGTCAAAATATGTCAATTTAATAAGTTTGGTGGTTTGATTGACGAGTTCGATAGTTCGGTGGTCAAAATAGGTACGCCCAATTAGTTCGGTGGTCAATGGTGTAGTTTACCCTAACAACAATGGTCATTGATGACGAGAAGTTCGAGCTAGTGGGGTGTTTGGTGGATAACGATACATTTTTATGCTTGTTTAGTATTTTTTTAATAATTAATTAACTAATAACTAGTTGGTATAACGAGATAAAGGTTAAGTCCTTTGAATAAAGTTAAGATTCGAATCTTGACGTTATGAATGAAGAAAAGTAGACTGTAAAGATTATCTTTATATTGAACCTCTATAAAATTCGATCTTAATTAGTCAGACAATAAGATAAATACCGGCATTTAAAAAATTGAATTAAGAGGGAAAATAGAAAATAGAGCTCTATTATTGGGCACATAAATTACTATTCTAATAATATGATAATCTACTCCCTTCCCCTAAATATCACTCTCATAAAACTCTAGTATTTGGCTTACAACCCAAACTACTCTGTTCCCATTTTTTTGTTCCTCTTTGGTATCATGTCAACTTCCTTAGTGTTCAAGGTTCATCGTCGTGCACCTGAACTGATAGTTCCGACTACTCCTACCCCACGAGAGTACAAATTATTATCCGACATCGATGATCAAGAGGGTTTTCGATTTCAAATTCCGGTCATCCAGTTTTACAAATACAATCCTTCTATGCAAGGAAGAGACCCTGTTAAAGTGATTAGGGAGGCACTTGCACAAGCGTTAGTGTTTTATTATCCTTTTGCTGGTAGGCTAAGAGAAGGACCTCACCGCAAGCTGATGGTAGATTGCACTGGCGAAGGCCTGATGTTTATTGAAGCGGATGCGGATGTTTCGCTCGAGCAATTCGGTGATACAATTCAGCCACCATTTCCTTGTTTGGAGGAACTCCTTTATGATGTTCCAGGTTCTTCTGGAGTGCTAAACTGTCCATTATTACTTATTCAGGTATTTTTTTTTATATTATTTTTATCACTTTGCAATATGTGTCCCAAATACTTGTAAACACTAACCATACTTCATACCATATTTTATTGTTGTCCTATAAAAAATATCCCTCAAAAACTCTCTCTCTATATATAAGATAAAAAGAGTTGTGTGAATATTTAGATTTGTATATATTTACATTTACCTGTTAAAATTTTCATTTGACAATGTGTTTAAACAGGTAACACGGTTGAAATGTGGTGGTTTTATCTTTGCTCTCCGTCTCAATCACACTATGAGCGACGCTATTGGTGTAACCCAATTCATGTCTGCCGTAGGAGAAATGGCTCGTGGCCGGCTCACCCCATCAATCCCACCAGTATGGGAAAGGCATCTTTTAGCGGCTAGAGACCCACCAAGAGTCACATGTAAACATCTCCAATATGACGAAGTAGAAGGACCCGTTTTTCCCGACGGCGAATTGGTCGGTCGGTCTTTTTTCTTTGGCCCCACAGAAGTCTCAGCACTTCGCAAATTTGTGCCACAACACCATTCTAAGTGTTCAACGTTTGAACTATTGACTGCATGCTTATGGCGTTGTCGAACCATTGCAATTCAAGCTCATCCTGAGGAAGAGGTACGCATCATATGTCTCGTAAACGCACGTTCCAAGTATAATCCCCCGTTACCTTCAGGATATTACGGGAATGCAGTCGCGCACCCGGTTGCAGTAGCACAAGCAGGAAAACTTTGTCAAAATCCATTAGGATACACATTGGAGCTTGTGAAACAAATAAAGAATATAGTAACGGAAGAATACATGAAATCATTAGCAGATCTAATGGTGACTAGGGGTCGACCACAACTCACCCTTGCTCGAACTTACATCGTCTCGGACTTAACACGTGCCGGTTTTGGAGACATTGATTTCGGGTGGGGTAAACCAGCGTATGGTGGTATGGCTAAGATTGTAATAACAAGTTGTTTCATGCCATCCAAGAATAAGAAAGGAGAGGCTGGAGTTGTGATCACAATGAGATTGCCTGCCCAAGATATGGAAAGATTTGTGAAAGAACTGGATGATATGTTAAAGGGAAAGGCGATAGATACGAGTGGACATAAATCGACTTCCATTTCATCTTCTTTGTAAAATTAATGGGCATGAATCTTTGATGTCTTTTATTACGTTCTTCTCGTATCAAATAAATATTAGCACCTCATGCAATCTTGAGAATAAACGTGAGCAAGAACTTCCTCTTAAACTTTAAGAAGCTCACTCCAACTTTTACGGCCATGTCTAAATGTTTTTGTTAATCCCATAGAAATTTAATACATCAGACCAAATTTTCTTCAAAAAATGACATTCCTCATTTCAATTTTAAAAAAATTTCCCAATATAGTCATACAAACTATAATAACATATTATCTCGGGACTAATATGACCAAGAGGGTTTTCGATTTCAACTTCCGGTCATCCAATTTTACAAATACAATCCTTCTATGCAAGGAAGAGACCCTGTTAAAGTGATTAGGGAGGCACTTGCACAAGCCTTGGTGTTTTATTATCCATTTACTGGTAGGCTAAGAGAAGGACCTCACCACAAGCTGGTGGTTGAGTGCACTGGTGAAGGCTTGATGTTTATCGAAGCGGATGCGGATGTTTTGCTCGAGCAATTCGGTGATACACTCCAGCCACCAATTCCTTGTTTGGAAGAACTCCTTTATTATGTTCCAGGTTCTTCTGGAGTGTTAAAAGGGTGAGCTTGACTTTCTTTCAACCCTCACAATTTTTGGTACTTCGACAGAACAGCCATGTGTGGATTTACTATAACATTCAACTACAACTTCCAATAACAGTAGTAAGAACGAAGCAAGATAACACTACTAACTAACTCAATACAACGCTGAATACCATTAATTTTTAATGACTTTTAAATAATTATTAAAAATCTTAAAACCTCGATATGCAATTAATTATATTTTAAAATAAAATTTAAAAAATTATTCCATAAACTATTCTTACCAACTCATCTACAGTCATACTCAATTAAATAAAACCATATTTTCTGCACAATATTTTTTTATAAATACACATTTCAAACAAAATTAAAATTTATATTAGTATTAAACTTTTTATCACCAAAAATCCTAGACTCGACTCTAATTTTTTTCTTGTAACCGCCGCTAATCGAAATATTAATATTAAATCAACTGACAATTAACTTCATTGTCGATCGAAATCTAAACTAAATCATTTATATTTTGTTAATTATTTAAAATATCATATCAAATTTAGTTTATTTTTTATTTTTTATTAATCATATATCCGTACGAAAAGATTTGAGTACCAACATGCCAATCTCCAATTTTCTCAAATAATATTTATAAAGATAAAAAAAACTTTTTAAAATTGTGGATGGGCTGGTACTTGCAGTTGCAGAGATGGAAATATCAAATAAAACAATTACGGCTACTTTTATCGTTGTGGGTATTGAATTTATTTTTATTATTTTATAAGGAAGATGAGAATTTTTAGTGATCTAATGTTAATTAGAAAATTTAATGAGTCGAACGTGCGATGCTAAAACAATGTCGGCAGCGGTGATAATATTTTTTCGTGGCGGTGACGGCAGTGATATAGAAAGAGAAAGGAGGAATAGTTTACGGTGTTTATGGTTTATATAATATAATATAATAATTTAGATTAATAAGGTATGCGAAAAAAGATGATGATTTGTAAATTTTAATTTATAAAAATTATTATACAGAAAATAAAGATGACGTGGTTTTTTTTTTTAATTGGGTAAGACCATAGATGAGGTGGTGAGAATAATTCATGAAATAATTTTTTTAATTTTGTTTCGGAATATGATTAATTACATATTGAGTATTTGAGATTTTTAGTTATTATTTAAAAATTTTTAAAAATTAATGATGTTCAGCGGTATATTATGTTAGTAGTGTTCAGTGGTGTGAGTCTCTCATTCTAGACTTATCCGTAATAATATTATAGGATTTACAAAAAAAAAAAACAAATTGAAACTATTAATTGTAGCTATGGAATTTACACTGAGTTTGATTTTTACAATTTTTTTTATGGAAGCAACTTTGTTAGTTTCATATCTTTGCCTCCCTTTGAATTGTCTTTTATTACGTTTTTCTCGTATCAAGTAAATACTTGCACTTTCAAGATGAGAAAACGAATTTAAACTTTAAAGATATCATTGTTGAGAGAGACAGCCTCGCATTTCGAACATAGACCATAAAATAAGCATACATATTATCAAAAAATTATCTCTGGACTTATGTGATTTACAAATTTAAACAATGATCATAACATAATGTTGGTACCATTATTTTGCAGTTATGACCGTAATTGAAAATTGATGCTCCAGTCCGGCGAAGTTGGACCAGAACTAATTATAAATCCTCTAGGGACGTGTAATTTTTCCATTGCATTTATTTACAATTTCACAATTTTTAGAGAGACATTCAATTTTACATTTTTTTAGAAACCAAGACCCTACCTATCTCCCTACCTCCCTGGTCCTGCTTGAGTATGTATGAGTCATGCCATGGATTAGCTATAATTTTGATTACCCTAATCTATAAAAATAAAACAATTAGCTGATTTGTGGGTACACACAAATTTGAATAATAAAATTTTATAACAACCAAACACCTTATCTTCGTTGTTAATTTCACTCAAAATTGTCCTATAGCAAACCATAAATCAAGAGTTTTCCGGAAAAAATTGCTTTATATAGCAAGTAACCAGCTTGGGTGGTCCATTTCAAAGTTGTTAAAATTTTGCTCGTATATTTATATTGAAAACCCTAACACCTTATCATGTATTTTAATTTCACTTAAATTTGTCTTATAGAAAACACCCTTCCAACTGGTGTTTGATAAACCACTTCCCCGAAGTGCCATGTAGATTCATTAACAAGTATTGGGTGTATCGACAAGACAAAAAAATTGGATTCTCTCCTTAAAATAATATTGTTAGAAGAAAGAGTTATAAATTTTAAATATAGACCGTAAAATAAATATAGTCATATATTTTATCAAAAAAGTCCCATGTAGATTAGTCATGCAAGTCCAAGTGGGGTGGTCCACTTCAAAGTTGTTAAATTTCTTTCAAACACTAAATGCATTCCCTTGTTGACTAACATTGGTGGCAACAAACATGTAATAAAAGCATGACACACGAATAAAAACACCACACCATTAGTGTTAAGTCATGATAAAAGAAACTTTTAAAAAATGCAAAATTTATTTTTATTTTTTTTATAAAAACATTATTGAACTATTTTATATTTTTAAATAAAAAACATATGATGATTTTAAATCAAAATTTCAAGATATGATAATTTTGAAGTAATACTCCTTTTGTCCTATTCAATAGGTCTTTTTTATATTTTAAAATTGTTTCACTTAAAATATCTCATTGAAAAAATCAACAACCTTTAAAAGGTATATTTCCCTTTATACATTTTTTAGTTTTTCAACAAAATAAAATTTAATTTTTTAAAGATAAAATTATCGTTTCAATTATTTTACATCATTTTTCTTACACAAACCTTTTCTTTTTAAAATTACCTAAAAAGTTAACCATCGACGTTTTTTGCGGACAGGAGAGAGTTGTTGAATTTCCATTCAATTTGCATTGCGGTCTTCGCTTTTGAGAGTCTTTTGAATTTTTGTATTCCGACAAATGCTAGGAAAAAGCATTTTGATGTGTCCTTGACTAGTGGTGGACCTTAGCGGTTGGTGGGTGACAATAAATAATAATAATAATATTATTATTATTATTAGAGTTAATGATATGACATATTCTCAAACTATAATCCTCGTTATAAATTAGTGTCTAAACTTTTAAATGCTCTAGTTTTATTTTCAAACTATGATCATCATTTTAAATTGGTCCCTAAACTTTTGAACGTTCAAATTTCATCTTCAAATTATTGTTTAAACCATATCATATTAATATATAATACACATCGATGTTTATATGACAGTTAATAATTTTTACAATGATTTTTTTTAATAAGTAAGGTTTTCTTATTCATCCAAAATAACCATCATGTACAACTCAAACCAAAACCAAAACCAAAACCAAAACCAAGCTATACCAGTACGTACATGTAGGGAAAAAATAAAACAAAAAACTAAACAATCCCCCGCTCCTTGGCAAGAGAAGAAGATTGAGTAAATTTAGTATAACCAACTAGCTTCATTCTAACATCCTTCTTTATTAAGAAAATAAGTGCATCAACTTGTCGAGGCTGCCTACCATGCACCCTACAGTTTCTTTCTTGCCATATGTAATAGAGGAAACCGTACCAAACCAGACAAATTATAAGAGCCACAAAAGACCTCCCCTTGCTATGCGCTTGCATCTACTGGACCATATTTAACCAAGTTCTTAGCTGCATCCCCAGGTGACAAGCCAAAAAAATCCCTAACTAAACTTGTCAAGAGAAAGTACACTCCGCAAACAGGTGATCCCGACTCTTGAGAGCATCATTACACAATAAACACAGTGAGTCAACCTGCATTCTCCATTGCACCATATTTGCCCTCGTTGGTAACCTGTCCTGAATCACAAGCCAAGCCATAAAAGAGTGACGAGGTATGGATACCCCCCCAAATAAGTCTGAACTAGGGGACACGTTCATTCTTATGCCTAAGGGCCCAAACCTTCCTTGCTTTAAACACTTCACCCAGACTATCCATTATGGCATAATCATCATGCAACTTCAGGATCTTCCTCTAAACCCAACTAAAAGTACTTTTAACAGTTTCTTGCCATATTGATCTCTCTTTTAAGATATCTCTCAGTCCAGGCAACCCATAGAGAACCTGTTTGAGCAAATAAAAGCCATAAACACCTCATCATACAAGCACAATTTCATATAGAGATACTCTTCAAACCAATCCCCCTCACTCTTAGGGTGACAAATTCTCTCCCAACCAACACGAGCTCCCCTAACCGACCCCTCCGAGCCCTTTTAGAGGAAAGAATTACACAAGCTCTTAATCTGTCGCACCACTTTTGAAGACAAAAATAAACACACGACACCAGAAATTTTGAATGCTAAATAGAACAGCTTGGATAAGCTGAGCTTGCCAGCAAATGACAATCACTTAAAAGGGCAACATCTAATTCTCTGTACAATCCTCCCTACCAACTCTTCCAGTTCCCAACAGATAAATTCCTTGTAACCAAAAGAACTCTCAAATATCGATATGGGAGAGTACCTATCCTGAAATAAGTGGACTCTGATATATGCCTTATATCATCAAGTTTCACACCGGCACAATAAAATTCACTCTTTAAAGTGTTCATCAGTAAACTCGGTATTCTATAAAACAAAGCCATAACATTCTTCACACCCATCATATCCTCAGCAGTCCCCTTGGTGAAAATAATGAGATCATCAAAAAAATATATACGAGTAAGCCTAATTCTCTTAACCTAGGGTGAAAAGCAAACACACCATGCTGGCTAGCCAAATTTAAAAGTCTGGACAAAACATTCATTACAAGGATGAAAATGTAAGGGGATAAGGGATCCCTCTGTCTAACTCCTTTAGCACCAGGGAAGAAACCTACCAGACCCCCATTGAGACCAACAGAAAACCTAAAACGAGTGATGCATGCACGGATCCAACCATTAAATTGCACTGGGAAGCTGAGAACTCTGAAAAGTTTAAAGATAAAATCCTAATTCAGAGAGTCGAAGGCTTTCCTACGATCAACTTTTAAAGCACGCATGGCTGAGAAATGCTTTCTACCATAGCCATTCACCAATTCCTGTGCCAACATAATATTTTCAACCAAATCTCTACCAGATAAAAATGCACTTTGATTAGGCAAGATCAACTCAGGCAGCCACATCTTTAACCTATTAGTCAAAATCTTGGTAATACACTTATGTACAGTAGTGTGGCATGAGATAGGTCTAAAATCAGAAGCAGAAAATGGGGCAGCTACCTTAGGGACTAAAGTAATGATAGTCGCATTGAAAAAGCGAAATTAGAATCCAATGATTAATATATACTGATAATTTGAGATGAAGTTGGAACGTTCAACGGTTTAGTAACTAATTTAAAATGAGTCATTGTTTGGGGACTAATTTGAAATGTTTACAAGTTTAAAAATCAATTTAAAATGTTTAAAAGTTTAAAAATTAATTTAAAATGAGGTTTAGCTTAAAAAAATTAGATAGATAGACCTTATTGGTTGGGACCACGGATGACGTGATGAGCCGGATCCATCTAATATTTTTCATTCTTCTAGCGTTAATAAAAAAATTATGGGTAAACTACTAATTTGGTCACTTTTGTTTCAATTTTTCTTATATTGATCACCCGACTTTGAGGAGTTATAAAATACGCATTTACTTTATTGCTGAATTATAAAATAGTCACTCGAATGTTAACTGTCTTTATATTGATGACATGACTGACATGTTAATAAAAATGGATTAATTTTTAATTTGACCAATAAAGTTTATGCAAAATATATATTTAATACTTTTTTACATTTTTAACTGTAATACTTAAAAAACTTTAAAAATGTTCTAAAAAGATAAAAATTTAATAAAAACTGAATAAAGATTTGATTTTAAAAATCAAATAAATATATAAACTCTACATATAAAATTTAGAAATGAATATTTATTTACTAAATTAATTATTTTTATGGTATTTAAACAGAAAACTGCAATAATCTTCATATAACTATAATTTTTTTTTCATTATTTGATAAAAAAAAGTGTTTCCTTTGTTTTTGTTCCTTTTTCGCCAGCTTCAATAAAAAGAGAGAGTAAAAATTATAGCAATGGAAACAAAATTGAATAAAAGTGAGCAAAAGTTGGTTTACCAAAAAAAAAGTTATTTAAATATATATATGAGATAGAATTCGGTTACACAATATAAATGTTTTTAAGTTTTATATGTTTTTTAGATTGTTGAATGAGTAAAATGGATGACTGTAATTTTCAGTAGAATATGTGAAAATTATCACTTAGAAAAAAAATAAGCAGTTAATCTCAACCCCTATCTCCCCCTTCCAACGATCCAAAAAACGTGTAAAACTTAAAACTTGTACCATGTGTAAGTGGATCCTAACTCATATATATATATATGTATATATACTCAAAAACAAGTTATTTTTTTCGTTTAACCACAGTTATCCAATTCATTGACTGACTAATTCTAATTGGGTACTGCATAGATCGTTATAGGGGCGACCTTTCCAACTCAATTTTCTCTATTCACAACGTCAAAAATTCAAACATCTAACATTTATTTAGGGATCTAATGTCTCATACTACTAGACAAACTGATAGTTGGTACTTGGTAAAAAGAAAAAAATCATATTAAAAAGTTACTTTTATATACCGTTTCTTTCATTTGTCTTGATCTTTCCTGACAAGCCGTGTATTAGGATGATGATAAAAGAAATTACTATATTCCAAACACATTAAACGTATTCGATTAGGTGTATATATATATATAAAAAATATTCATATACGCATGCTTCATAAAAAAGTTTAAAACATTAAAAAATGACATATTTTATTGTATTAATTATGTTTATGTAATTCTTACTTTATTTTGAGTGTATTTTTTTTATTTTTAAAAACAACCCTCTAAGTAAATTTTGAATTAGAAATTTATATTAACAAAATCTCCATTTAACATCCTTTTTTATTTTAAAAGTTTCTATTATTTTTATCAAAACGATAAATTTTATTCTAAAAAAGTTTAAAAAATTTGATGAGATATTTGAACCTTTAACTCTTACAAGAAATACAAATATTGTATTTTTTTAACTAATAACAGTAGTTTTATTGAAAAATACAGTAAAATTACAATCTTAAAAAGAAATGTCTATAATAGTTAAAATAAACTAATCACCTCAACCAGTAAATAATAAAATAAAATTATTAAACAATAGAAACTAAACAAATATATTTCCTTTACTTAAAGTAACTACTTAAACCAAAAACTATCCTATAAAAAATTATCACTTTTTTTAATATTATAAAGTTTAGGGCTGTAAACGAACTGAACGTTTGGCGAACCGTTCGACGGAAAGTTTGTTTACGTTCATTTATTTATTAAACGAACAAACATGAATAAAATTTTATGTTCGTTTAATTAAATGAACGAACACGAACAAAAGGCTTGTTTGTTCGTGTTCATTCATTTACGTTCGTGAACGTTCGATAATCCGTTCGTTTATGTTCATTTAAATTTATTAACATGTCCATTTATATTTATTACTTTTCATAATAAAATAATTAAAAATTTAAGAACATATATTAAAAATATGAAATAATAAGAAAAAAATAAACAATACTTAATGTACGGGACTTCAGACTTCTTAATAAAAATTAAACAATACTTGATGTTCGTTGATTATTTTAACGAACGAACACGAACAAAAAATTATATTTGTTTAATTGTTCGTGTTCGTTTATTTGTTTTGTTAAAATTAAATGAACGAACATGAATATACCCTCGTTCGTGTTCGTTCGGTTCGTTTACAAGCCTACTAAAGTTGATTATAAGGTATTATATGTTCATACATATTCTTAACCCGTTCACAATGCACAGGCCTTGTAGACAGAGCGATTGAACTCGAATCTCCTATGATGAACATCATCCGCTTTTTCACTTATAATACTTGTTGGGTTCAATTGCCAATTTCTTTTTAAAAATAATTATCATTGATTTTTAAAATATTTTTTCTTTGACCAACTCTTGTGGGTATATGATTGTTTAGTAGTGACTTCTAATATGTTTCAGTCTTTTTCTTACATAATAAAAATATTCTTATTTAAATGATATTATTATGAATTTTAATATATAATTTTTACATTCTTATTAACTACGTGTTTATATAATGTTATTATGAATTTTAACTTGTATCAATTTTCTTTTTGAATTTTCATTAATTACATTTTACTTTACTTGTTTTAATTATAGTTTAAACTTGAGACCAACGCAAGGAGTGACTCTAGTGAAAAAGAGAATGATGTTCATCTTAGGATACCGAGTTCGAACACTTGTGTGTGTAAGGTGTGTACCTTGTCAAATGATTATTTACTGTATAATCACATCAATATATTCAAAAAAATTATTTAAACTTCTTTATCGTAATATCTGAATAATAAAAATAATTAGATATATTTTAATTATTTCAATAATATAAATAATAATTAATTTATATTAATATAGACATATAAAATGCATATAAGCATGTAAGGTGAAGACAAAAGAAAAGTTAGAAAAATGAAACAAACAAACAATGGTATGGTTGGACTTGGTGGCAAATAAAGAAAATCAAATTATTCCAAGTCTAGTCTATTAAGTTTACTTTGACGGGTCAGTCAAGTCCGAGGCTGCCTGGAACCATCCCACTTTGTTTTCCCATTATCACCATGCAACTTTTCAATAAACTCCATTGTGTCCAATAAAACTAAAATATGATTTTTTTTTTTTGTAAGTGATTAAACGTTCTCATCTTAGGCATGAAACAATTTTAAAATTTATAATCATCGAACCCAACAAATAGTTTCAATGAAAAATGATGATGTTTATCTTAAGATATTCGAGTTCGAGCAGTTTTGTCTGTAAGATATGCATGCCTTATCAAAGTGTTAAAAAAATATAAACATATACTACTTTGTAATCGCCTTAAACTATTCAAAAAACTATAACTATCATCAACCTTATATAGACCAACAACACATGAAAGATTAATTATTGGATTCGCCCTACTTTAAAAGTTACGATTAATTAATTATTTCCTCGTCACTTTGAATTTTAACTAAAATAATTTTGTCAAATTAACGAAAAATTATTAGATGGTCTGGCTCACCACGTCATTCATGGTCCCATTCAATAATAATTTTCCATATTTTTTTTCAAGGTGAATCTTCACCTCTTTGTACGTGTCATTAAATAAATGAATCTTATTGGATGGACCATGGATGACGTGGTAAGCCGAGACTATGTAATAATTTTTCCAAATTAACAAATGGCTATACATTTCTTCCTATAAATACCACTCTCACAAGCACTCTACCAAGCCGGCATTCTCTTTTGTGTTCCCTTAAAAACCAAAACAGTCCTACTCTAATTCCACCCTTTTGGTTCCTTCCGGTATCATGGCAACTTCTTCAACTCCCTTAGTGTTCAAGGTTCATCCCGGCTAAACCTATCCCTCGTGAGTACAAATTGTTATCCGATATCGATGACCAAGAAGGTCTTCGGTTCCAAATTCCGGTTATCCAATTCTACCAATATAATCCTTCCATGCAAGGAAAAGACCCTGTTAGGGTGATCAGAGAGGCACTTGCACAAACCCTCGTGTTCTATTACCCATTTGCGGGTAGGTTAAGAGAAGGACCACAACGAAAGCTGATAGTTGATTGCACCGGTGAAGGCTTAATGTTTATCGAAGCGGATGCGGATGTCACGCTCGAACAATCCGGTGATGCACTTCAACCGCCATTCCCTTGTTTGGAAGAACTCCTTTACGATGTTCCAGGTTCTGATGGTGTGTTGAATTGTCCATTAATACTTATTCAGTTACTTATTTCTCTTATTTTTATCTATCCATTTGATTTAAAAGTTTGTCATTTATCTTATATCAATATTTTTAAAAAAATAATAATCGGATCAAGGCAACCAAATTCGATGCTACCTTGTCTAAAACCCAGATAAAAAACTACCTTGTTCGTTGCCTTAAGAATAGTTTTTGTGCTCGTATATTTATAGTTAATATAAAATCTGAAATAATAAGATGGAATGAACAATTATAAAAGCGTAGTCTTTTATTTTTTTAATATATTAGTGTGATTATGTGATATTGATAGTATATGATTTTTGGTCGGTAAAAATTAATTTATTAATAAGATTGAATTGTACACTGTAACTTAAGTTGAGTGACTCATTAAAAACCTCTCTAATCTTGTATGGAAAAAAAATAATAAACTACAACCAGTAAAGAAAACTAAATTTAGAGAGACCAACAAACTATAATACCTTACAACATACACAGTCTTATACAAATATACACATAAATATTCAGACACATATCTCTTATAATAAACGATCACACCCAGCATGGTCCCCCACTTAAATTATATTAAAAAAGTATTTTCCATCCCTGTAGAGAACGTCACTTTTGCCTCTTACTATTTGTACCACCAGTCCAACATTATCGAGACTCGTAGGACCAACTTGGTAATATATCGTCAATAATAATTTAATTGATCATTATTTTGATTTGGAATGTAGCTATCTTTGTGCGATGAAAATGACTTCCACCATCAACCCAAATCAACCATATATTCATAATTCTGCACAAAACGAATTCGGCCAATTTAAGTTATTTTTTAAAATAACATTAATTAAAGGTTATTTTCGTAAATAGTTATTTAAAAAAGAGTTTCATATAATAATGCTATATGTTTCTCTGAATCCAGTATGTTAACCGTTGGATCCATATATAAATTTAATTTTCCTCCACGTAAATTGCGTTATATAAAGGAGAAGAAAAAGCAATAGGAAACATACAAAAGCATGAGTCGTGTGTGATTACGCACCACTAGTTTTTTGTGCCATGAAAATGAGCGGTCCACCTATAAAATCACAATTCCCACACTCATTTTTTTTATCAACCTCACTCTCATTTATAAAGATTTATGATTCAGTTCTATTCAAAAAAAATATATATATGATCAAGTAAATATCAGTTGATTGAATTTAGTTTGATTAATATATTATTAGTACAATATATATAAAGATATGTATTTGAATATACTTAAACATTCAGTATCCTTTTATTTACGGGTGAAAAAAGTCTGAAAAGTATATGTCTATGTTAAAATATATATTATCTAGACTTTATGAATATACATCATATTTTTTGTCATACTTAGATATGGTGTCTATATTTACTTCTGCATGTTAGATTCGTAAACTTAATAATTTTAGTTAACAGGTAACGCGGTTGAAATGTGGTGGTTTTATCTTCGCCCTCCGTCTCAATCACACTATGAGTGACGCTGCCGGTTTATCTCAATTCATGTTCGCCGTGGGAGAAATGGCTCGCGGTTGGCTTGTCCCGTCGATCCCACCCGTATGGGAAAGACATCTCTTAGAGGCTAGAGATCCACCGAGAGTTACATGTAAACATCGTGAGTACGGCGAAGTAGAGGGAATCATTGTTCCTTACAACGACATGATCCATCGGTCCTTTTTCTTCGGGCCTACTGAAGTCTCAGCACTCCGCAAACTTGTGCCACAACACCTTTGTAAGTGTTCAACTTTTGAGCTATTGACTGCATGCTTATGGCGTTGCCGAACCATCGCAATTGAAGCTAATCCCAAGGAAGAGGTGCGGATTATATGCATTGTAAACGCGCGTTCCAAGTTTAATCCTCCATTACCTTCGGGATATTACGGGAACGCATTCGCTTTCCCGGTGGCTGTAGCACAAGCAGGAAAACTTTGTCAAAATCCATTAGGGTATTCATTAGAGCTTGTGAAACAAGCTAAGAATGACGTAACGGAAGAATACATGAAATCACTAGCTGATTTAATGGTGATTAAGGGTAGACCACATTTTACCGTGATTCGGTCTTATCTGGTCTCAGATGTGACACGTGCCGGGTTCGGAGATGCGGATTTCGGGTGGGGTAAGGCCGTGTACGGTGGCCCGGCTAAGGGTGGAGTAGGGGCAATACCTGGAGTGGCAAGTTTTTTAATACCATTCAAGAACAAGAAAGGGGAGGCTGGGATTGTGCTGCCAATTACATTACCAGCCCAAGCTATGGAAATATTTGTGAAAGAACTAGATGCTATGTTACAGGGAAAGCCAATTGATGGGAGTGGACGTAAATCGGGTTTCATTTCATCTTCTTTATAAAAAAATAATGAATACGACGAAGTCGAAGAATCTGAAGTCTATTTTAATAGAGTGATCTTATTTTCTTATTTTTAGGTTCTTTTTTCAAAAAGAAAATTTGTGTGGGATGGTTTCACCATGGTTGTATATATTGTATGGGTGTAAAATAATTGATCTTTGTGTTGTGAGATTTTGAGGGGTAGTATAATTTTCTATATACACACGTGGTTTATTCATGCATTTGTGGACTGTAAATGGATGTGGAAAGGTTTAAACTGACGATGTTTTAATTTTATTAGTCCACGTGAATTCGGAGAGTCTGAGGAACGATAGGGTTAAAACGGCTAAAAAAGAACCATTGAAATGTTATCAAAATGTATAATATTTTCGGTTGTGCGTATAATAATATTTCGTTAAACTCTAAACCGCAAACTCATCCCACGAAATCTATAAACACTGCTGTAAAAAGTTTGTGCAATCAACAATGGGTTTGTTGGGACGACAAAACAGGACTCCCACCGTTGTTGTTGAGCGGAATTACAGACAATTTAGGAGAATTAATAGATCGATCAATGATATTATTGAGTGCTTAAAAATCATTATTCGTTTATGTTTTTTGGTCGTTATATAGATAGAAATGATAGAGTCAATACAAACTTATGAACAGATTGGAGAATATCCTCTAGATACTAGAAGTTTTTCTTATAGATTATATACGTTCCCTGCTTCCGGATAAATAAAACAATAAATTTTAAAAAAAACTACATAAAATAAACATGTTTGTTGATGTAACCTTTTGTAGGGTGAATTGCATGGAAATATGAAGGTAGAAGCTTGTAATATTCACTAAATAAACGCCAATGCATCGAGATAGTGATCTACGGTCGCTTTTAAATGTTTAATTATGCAAAAGATTTTGTTTTTCTAATAAGAAATTGAAATTTATTTTAATGAGGAAAAATACAATAAAATATAAAAAACTAGAGTAAAAAATAAAATATCAAAACTTTTTTTTGATTAAATAGGGATAATCAAAATTTCTTCTAATTATACCCTTCATAATCCATATAATTTCAACAATTAAATCTCAGTGTCTATATTTAACGCTAATAATTCTAAAAATACTGAAAAATTGTTTTAAAAAATATAACTGTACAAGGTCGTCGACATTCTCTCATTAGAGATGTGCGTCGAAAGATCGCTTCACAAACATCGATCTATCTTAAAAATAAACGAAAGTTGTGTCATAAGACATAAAAAATATCATAAAATCCATGAAAATCGATGAAATTATACTTTAAATCCTTAAATAATGTTCCACCATCATCATTTTCCCTACGAAAATAAAACAAAACCTTCCATTTGTTATTATCGTATGTGTAATTATTCCCTGACGGTGTAAACAAAATGTTTTCACAAGTACTTTATGGAAAAAGCGAATAATGTTCATTCTAAAAGACACGGATTCAAATCGCTCTGTCTACAAGGTGTACGTGTATTGTCAAAATGTTAAGAATATCTATGAACATATATTACCTTGTAATCACCTTTAGACCATTCAAAAAAAACAAGAGTTGTAAATAGAATTTAAGATTTAAGGATAGAAATTAAGGTTTATATATTAAAACTTAAATCCCTAATTATATTGCTTTAAAACCTAAATTATGATCCTAAACTTTAAATATAACCATAAACTCTAAATTTTAAACTCTAAACCTGTCACGACCATTTTTTGAAAATCGGGAATGTGTAAAAAATAGCCTGACGATCGATCTTTTATAAAATTAGGGTTTTTCTAGCCAGTTTTAATTTAATCTTGAAAATTAGGGTTTTTGATATTAAATCGAATTTTCTTTTATTTATCTTTAAAAAAACACTTTGGAGTCGTCATCAGTCACTTCGAGGTAGACCGGACACCGAAAAACAAACCAGAGATTCTGTCTTTAAAAATTAAGTTCGGGAGTCGGTTACGTGTAGGGAAAGATTAGCACCCCTACGAACGCCCGTTATCAGTACCTTTAATTTTACATGGCATTTTGACATTTCGAATAACAACTTGAATTTAATTTATCCCATAATTATTAATTAAATTTAAATTCCGAATGTAGATATCCTTTTATAAGTAAATTCATTTTGTTCGAATACGAGATTAAAGGCTCTAATTAATTTATTGTTTAACTACGGATATTAATTAGTTTAATGGCTTTTATGAGAAAATGTCATTTTCATGAATACCTTCCATATATTTAAAGCCTTTAAATTAATTATATTCCTAATTAATTAATCTTTCTAATTAGTTAAAGTTCTAGTCCTAATTAAGGCTCTAACAATTTATTATTCAATTATAAGTGAAAATGTATATCGAATATACATCATTATGACCAAGGTTGAAATAACACCCCATTGTAAACAATAAAACACCATCCAGATTTGAACCTCAAAGATTCTTTCGATATACATTTAACTAACTACAATGTATTAATTTTAAATGTCAACTAAAGAACTAATTTAATATTCAATTATAAGTGTAACATATTAAATATATTCATTAAAATTCATGTTGAGATAATATCCCATTGTAAACAATAGAACACCATCCAAATTAGGATTTTAAATCCTATATTTAATACATTTAATTACTACAATTATCTATCATATTTTAATTATTGAATCTTAATTAGAGAGACATAGACTAAAGGCACTAATTAAATAATTAAACTAAGTGAATTTAATTATCTAACAAAATATAGTATATGCTAATTTTAAAACATGCAAGCAAACATATAAATTAATTACATTAAATGAAACAATTGAATAATTAATTAAAATAAAACAAATTGAACATTAAACTGATTTTTATTACTAAAGGGCTAAAATGATACAATCACAATCTAATGTCCAATTACAAAATTGTCTAATGGCCTAATTGCACTAATTACAAATTTCAGGGTTCAATTAAGGGGTACAGGGGATCGAATTGAGAGGATTACAAAATATGTAACTCAATTACAAAGGCATGAGGACCAAATTAAAAGAAAGCAAGACTTTAGGTAAAAACCAAAGACTATCCATATTAATGTACGCAGGTTATACCTGACCCGCACAAAAACGCGCGGATCCCTTTTTTGACCTGATGTCAAAACGGCACCGTTCCGGACCAAACATAAAAGGGGAAATTCGAGTTAAACTCGGTCATTTTTCCCAATTACTCTCTCTCTCTTCCAGTCCTCTCACCCAAATCCTCTCAATTGCAACACCAAGCTTTGCAAAAACCTAGCCCAAACTAGATCAAACCAAGGGTTTTGGGATGAATCTTCAAAGTGTTCTTCTAAGAGCACGATGAACAATCCAGATCACGGCAACGATCCGTCGTGGTCTCAGCCCATCAATCTTCTTCTGCCATACTCTGGCGATTTTCAGGTGTTCGTCGGCCACCGGGATTCAAATCCAGGCTGCCGTAGGTGACGCCGGCCACCATATTTCTCTTCTCGATCACCGTACTCAATTTCGGCCATCGTCTCACTCTGGCCGGCCACCGCAAGGCAATTTTTGGGCGCCGTGAGTCGATATCTGATCGTCGCCTCCGCCGTGTTTCGAACCAAAAAACAAAAAAAAACCTTATTTTTCACCGAAAACTCCTAGATCTACCCAGATCCAACATGATCTACCCTTCTTCCCCAGCCTATGCTACCCGTAAACCCCCTCTTCAACTCCAACCACAAAAGTTTCGGCCGCCAAGATAAGATTCCGACCACTTTCATTTTCATTTATTATTTTTACCACTTTTTGTTAAACTAACACAACTTTTGTGTTTTGCAGAAATAAAGAAACAAGAGAAAATACCTCCGTTACAGTGGCCGTTGTGATCTCAGTGATGTTTTCGATGTCCAGTCAACGTCTGTTCATTATCTCGGCGGCGGTTCAATTCCCTGAATTGTTCAGCTACCGAAGCATAATCTCTCTCCTCTTTTTTATTGTATTTATTATTATTTACTAGTTTTATTAATGATGGCTATTAAATACTGACAAAAATCTCTCTCCCAATTTATAGGTCTGACTCGCTGACATCATCAAAACCAGCATGCGTGATTTCCTTATGAATTAATCTGGGAATGCCACGTGGCAGGGTTTAGGCGGGAAAATGATTTTGGGCTGTAATTTGTGTTTGTTTGGTGGGTTGTAAACGAAAATGAGCGGGAAATACAATGTAATGAGTTTTTATAACTGTAAATGGGTTTTATGAATTTGTACTTGAGCTTTGGAGTTTTTATGAATGTAATTGGACATTTTTTTTGACGGTTTGGACTATTTATTTATTTCTATTATTTATTTATTTATTGTTAAATTTTGGGTATGACAAAACCCTAAACCATAAAATAAACTCATAAATTTTAAAATTAAGACATTTTAGAGAGCTATTAACTCGACTGAGGTGTTGCACCCTCACCACCCGTTTTCTTCTTCAGATACATAAAGAACAAAATTCATCCAAAAACACAGCATCAGTCTCCCCACCTTTAAACCTCTTCAATGGCGAAGACTCTCATAACTACTCGCCCCTTCTTCTTCTCATTGCTAAAACCTAATCTTTTACTTAAATCCTTCCCTCCCTTCTCCCACTCCTATAAAAATCTCTCTTCCTATGGATCTACACTTTTGGAAATCAAAAACCATCCAGATTCAAGCTTCTTTTGGTCTTCCAACATTAATAAATCAACCAACTATGATGAAAATGGGAGCAGGGTTGTTTCGAGAACAAGGTTTGGAATTTTGGGTCACCGCGGATTTTCGATAAAGGCTACTGAAGTTAACGATCCTGGCTCCATTGACTCCCCTCTCATTCAATCTACGGAGGAAAAAGTATCTTTTTTACACTTCTTCTCTGTTTGGTTTAATTCAAAATGTGTTTTTTCCCCTCTCGCCGCAATTGCTATTTACTTGTTGCTGTTTAGCCAAAGGAAATGGGGAAGTTCAGTTTTTATTTTGTTGAGCTGCAATTATTAGTTAAAATAACCTTGCTAGGGTATAAAGTTTAATTTCCTATCGATTTGGTCAAATTAATACCTTTGTAATCTGTTTAGCTGATTGAAACAATATCAAGAGAACCTTTTGAAGCATGAAAATAAGAGGATTTCTAAATTAGTGCCATCCATTTTCTTTGATTTTAGGGGTTTTTGTTTATGCTCATGTCTAATTTAGTATTAACCTAGAAATTTAATCCTAGTCGGCCCCTGTAGAAATTAAAGTCATTCTTAACATTCTATCAAAGTAAATCAAAAGAAAAGGGCAATTTCAGTATGGTCACCAGATTATTTACTTCTTCCCATTTTAACTGTTAATTTTGCTTATTCACCGTTGTTCACAGAGATTGTGTTGTTATTGTCTACTTGGACTGTACGCTTATTGGAGTTAACGATTTAATTTGCTTCCCGGATCAAGGAACATTTGAATGCAGAATCAGTCGTCGTAAAAGATGCATCTGGAGATGGCCGTCATGTTTGGTAAGCCATTTTCACTTGCTTAATTAGTAGATTGACCGAAATGCTTAGTTAGAGGTGCCCCAGCTTCTTGCTTCGTTCTTACTACTGTTATTGGAAGTTGTAGTTGAATGTTATAGTAAATCCACACATGGCTGTTCTGTTGAAGTACCAAAAATTGTGAGGGTTGAAAGAAAGTCGAGCTCACCCTTTTGCTTGTTCTTTAGGATAAATGGTTGGAAGTCTGGTTTAAACATATCCGTATGGCATTTTGCTTTATTGCTGGAAAACATGTAAATCATTAAATAAGATAGCTAATATGTATATGCTAGAACTTCATACTTTGCTCTTATAAGTTGCCCCTGCATTGAAATTGATTCTTGCTAGAACATGCTATCATGTGACGGATACTAAGAGAGCATGGTAGCCAAATTTGTGCCGTCTAAGAAATAACATTGTAGGATTCCTGGTGGAGAGTCCATGCTGATTACGTTTACTAAAGGGAACAGCTTTGTCTGCTCCATTTGACATTATTAACTTCTAACTGCTGTCAGCAGGACACAATACACGTGTTTGGGTTATGTTTGCTATTTTTGAAAGAGTAAAACACATGTTCCAATGTATCTTTTAGCAAATTACAGGGTAGTTTCAATACAAAGCTGGAAGTCCTAACGAATGGAATGCAGGCTGGAGGTGAAGTATGACTGCCGTCTCTGATGGCCAGAACGACCGTCTTTCTTCTTCTTTTTTCTCAAAAGTCAAGCAGTTGTATTTCATATGGTCTTTTCTTAATGAATTGGTGCAATAAAGATCGATCATTGGTCACTATGCATCTAATTATCTGGAATGTCGTTTCTCTGGGAACTATAATGTTTCACAACTGTGGTGGCAAAGTTTGTTTAAGCTGTCAATATTTACTAGGTTTGACCTTTCGGATACATTGTTTGTTTCCGATTAAAAATTGAATGTGCAGTTAACCAATCTCATAGTTTTGCATTTCTTTTCTCGGGTATCAAATTATGATAATCTAGACTTGCTTTTTCTCTGTTCTGGAACTGCGTAAGTGTGATTTACATGTTTATAGTGTACTTGGCCTTATAGTTTGCACAATTTCTGGATTGAAACCTTATCGCAGAATTGACGTTGTTTCTTCCGCATTCGACGGGCAATCAGCTGTCAACAGGCAGAGGATGGTTTACAAAGCCATATGGGAGGAGCTGCAAAGCACAGTGCACGCAGTAGACCAGATGAGTACTAAAACCTCCAGTGAAGCAGCAGCAAGTCACAAGTGAGAAAAGCATCGCCGACCTTTTCGACAAGAAAACCAAACTCGTTTCCAATAATTCTCATCGGGTTTCCGTGTCTTATGAAGAGTCTTCAATCGGTTCAATTAGGTAGAATTTGTATTCTTCCTCTCCTTTCTATTCCATTGCCTTGAACGGTCAAAAGCTTTTGCTTGAACATATCACTGCTTCCATTAGAAAAGGGAAGGATAAAGTTCTCTGATACAATTATTAACAGAAGTTTCGTAATTTTAAAGAACTTCTCACTTTTTTTTTTGTTGCCCTCTCAATTCCATAGAGCTTTGCCCTGATTAATCTAGACTAATCTGCGTCGCACACCCAGTCTCACTTTTTTAACTCTACTTGTAAAATTTAAAAGCTAGCGTAGTTGGTACCATATTAGTTATCTTGAAGAGCACATCACTTTAATGTGTACGAGGGCTCGTTCTACAGAGTTTTTCACCTGATTTGGGTAAGAACGCCCGTTTATGAAAGAGAAGTTAAAAATTTCAACTTCCGTAAAACGTCCCTAAAAAATGTTCAGAAGCTGCACCAGCACTCGTGGGGTAATTGTTCGATATTGCTTTTCCGGTCGACAGTCTAATGCCCGTTGAAAAACATCGCCAAACGGCCTTTAATCTCATTCCCATAGTTGCATGCAATTTTCCTACATTCTTAATAAACAACACGTTATATTGCATGGAATGCTTTAGATTGGACAGTTGCGAAACTGAAAGGTAAATCCCTAATTGTTCATGTTTTAAAACATGCATGGAATGCTTTTATACACACGGTGTGGATAGAGAGAAATAGAAGATTATTTCAAAAGATTAAAAGGACTGAGGATGAAGTTCTAAACGTTATACAGGAAGTGATACGAATCACTGTACAGAGGAGAAATATAGATAGAAATGACATTGAAAATAGACAGATTTGTGTGGAGTGGGGGATAGATTAATCTCCTGAATTTAGTTTTGTTATGATGTAGCAGGTTTTCTGCTCATAAATGAAAGTTCACAACTTACCTAAAAAAACACGTTATATTGCTATTTCATTTATATGCTTTATTCGGATGTCATTTTTTGTCTGCCATTGTCGGTATGTGCTTTCTTAATAAATTTTCGAACAAGATAATGAAACATTCCGAATTAATTTAGTTCATGGTTGTTCCACTTTCTTGTGTAAGATTTCATTGATTTTTTTTGTGGCAATAAGATTTCATTGATCTTTATTAAGAACTGTATGTACTTTTCAAATCCGAGAAAATTGAAATTTAACTCACTAAATAAAAAAATCGATATTTTGATTTACTCAAAATAGCGCTAATATTTAAAAATTAATTTATATATAATTTATCATTTAATATACTATTAGTAAAAAAATAATTTTATAAATCACTTTAAGATATACAGATAAATATAAATTTTGAGTTATAGTTACATTCGGTGAGATATATATATAGCTTTAATCATTGGCTAAAGTATAGTAGAAGTCCCTATACTATACCTAAAAGTTCATTTTAGTCCCTCTACTATGTAAGGGAACATTTTAGTTCCTGTGCATTTGAAAAGTTGACATTTTTGTCCAAAACAATAAAGTTATTGATATTTGACTTAAATATTTTAGTTTAAACACTCTTTAGATTCCTCTCAATTTTAAATTCGAACAAATTAATCTCTCAAATCATTTTTATTTACATACTTTCAAAACACAAACTTTATTATTAATAAATCTTAATATATTTATAAATTATTCAATTTATTTAATATCGATGTAGATGAAAAATTATATATTTTTTGAAATAGTCTAAAGGTGATTACAAGGTAGTATCTGTTCATTAGTATTCTTAACCCTTTGACAGTGCACACACATCTTGCAAACATTACGATTGAACCAGAATTTCTTAGGATGAACATCATCCGCTTTTCCTGTGAGACCACTTGTTGGGTTCATATTTTTATAGTTAGTTAAGTACACTATTAATTCATTTATCAATAAATTAATTTCCATATTAAATCATGTATTTAAATTGATGTAAAACAAAATTATACATTGTGTTAATTAATTTATTTAAATTAGATGTAGAGAAATGTACATCGTGATATCACTTATTAGTAAATTCCTCAATTTCAAAAATATATTATTATTCTAATAATATACTTTAAATAAATTATTCTTAATTTTTAAGAGGGGTCAATTTGCTCAGTTTCAAAATTGATAAGGACTTAAAGTGTGTTTAAACCAAAATATTTAAGTCAACTATCATTAACTTTAGTGTTTTGGACCAAAATGTTGACTTTTCAAACGTTCATGCACTAAAATGTTCATTTTTTTATAGAAGAGGAAATGTTAACTTTTCAAACAAATAAGGACTAAAATGTTCCTTTTTTATAGTAGAGTGGTTAAAATGAAATTTTTAGTACGAGGACTAAAATGAACTTTTAAATTTAGTACAATGACTAAAATATTCCTTATTAAAGTAGAAGATTAAAATGAACTTTTAGATATAGTACAAGAACTTCTACTACACTTTAACCTTAATCATTTGTCTGTATCACACAAAATATTAGAACATTAATTCCATATTCTAGAATATAAAAGGGTAGTATTATATATCTTATCTAATATATTTTGTAGTGTTATAACCAATTTTTGTTCGAGTTAGACCCAAAATAAGCCCAATATCCCTACATATTATGCCCAATTAAAAAAGCCGTTTATCCAGTCCAAGATGTCGTATTTGCAGACTCGAAAAAGCAAGAAAGAAGACGTTATCACCCAAAAATTTTCGAGCTGTAAAATCAATATATTCATTTTTTAAAAGTATTTAATACCCAAAATTTTTGTATAGGAGAACTCATATCGAATGAAATTTAAAAAAAAAGTAAAAAGTAGTAAAAAAAAAAAGAAAGCAAAATTTACGTGGCTCATTGTAATGCCAATTGAAATTGGCCATAAATTGAAGTGGCCGAAGCAAGCTTTGCTTGCATGAGAGCAGTGCTCTCTCGGGGATTTAATTCCCACGGTGGTTCAGTCAACCACCCGATCAGAGGTTTTTTTTGTAGTTCGATTAAGTTATTTTTTAGGGCCATGATAAGATGGCGTCGAGATTTTAGTAGGGGTCAATCAAAGCTTTTCATTCGAGCTTATAGTGGGGGTAAAATTCGATTTTTATCTTTGTATTTATTTATATAATAATATATAGTTTTGTTGATTATATTTTTTATATTGGCATGTTATATATATAATTTTTATATATTATTTTACTTTTAATTTTTGCATCATTTTTTTTTAATTTCAGTTCTTTTTTATATTCAATATATTTTATTTTTATTTTATTTGTGTATTTTTTATATATGGTATTATTATGTATATTATATGTAATGTGTAATATATTATATTTATACTATGTATAGTATAATATTTTCTTTATATAGTATTTGTATAATATGTATATTTATATATAAGATATGTATAAAATATTATTCATGTATTTATGTTTATTAAGATATATTATATATTATATAGTATTTTATTTGTTTTTATTTTATTACTTTACATTATTTATATTAACTTTATGTTATTAATAATTCTACATAAATATCGTATATAGTATTTTGTCCCATTGTTCCGATATTTTTATTAGGAGTGTCATCCCGGCCATCCGGGTGTCATCTCCTTTGAATGTCGTGAATATCAAGGAAGATTTAAACTGTTGTGCATGCATGCATCTTGGAAATTAATTATTAAATTAAATCGAATTTTCATTTTCGTTAATAAAAATAATGTGAACCTTTAGATACCAATTTTGGGCATAGTGGGGGTGCTAATCCTTCCCCACTTGTAACCAACTTCGGAACCCATCTCTGGTTGACATTTCGGTGCCCGGTCTACCTTACCCAAATGACCGGTGGCGACTCTATTTTTACTATCATTTATTATATAAAACACGTGGCTTACCACCCGAGAACGAGCCTCCAAGGAAAAGGCCCGGACGAAAAAGGTCGCTACATGTAGGAAAAAAATAGCTCTGACCTGTATATATATATGAATATAATCCAGTTACACAGAGTAAGAGTTTTTAACTATTACACGTTTTTTGGATCGTTAGAATGGTAAAATGGATTGCTGTGATTAACAGTGGGTTATGTGAAGATTATCACTTGAAAAAGAAAGTAAGGAGTTAATCTCAACTATCCATTTCACCCATCCAACGATCCAAAAAACGTGTAAAACTATGAGTTTTACATTCTGTGTAAGTGGATCCTATATGGGATGGGATTCAGTTACACTATGTAAAACTCAACTAGTTTTACACTAATCTGTGACCATAGGATGAGTGAAATGGATGGATGGGACTAGGAGTAGGATATTTGAAGATTATCACTTGGAAAAATAAAGTAAGGAGTTAATCTCATCCATCCATCCATTTCACTCATCTAATGGTCATGAATTAGTGTAAAACTAGTTGAATTTTACATAGTGTAAGTGGATCCTAGCTCTCTCTCTCTCTATATATATATAAGCGTGTGTGAGAGAAAATACTTTTGATTTAGGATTTCGGTTTAAGGTTTAGGTTTTAAGGTGCTAGGGTTTGGGATTTAAGGTTTAGGGTTAAAATACTTTGATACACAAGCTTGTGTAAATCTTAGTTTACACAACTCTTTTAATTTTAGGGTTTTGGGATTTATGTTATGGTTTAGGGTAAAAATTTAGAGTTTAGGGTATAGGGTTTAAGGTTTAGGTTTTAGGGTACTAGGGTTGAGAATTTAAGCCTTAGATTTTATAACTTAAATATGAAAGATTGTATAATTTTTTTTACACAGTTTATGTATCAAAATATAACACGGACGCATTATCTAATTATAATATAAAAATAGTTACGAGGTAAGAGAAAACTTGCAAATTCTTCTCATTAAGGACTCTTTACTATAATAATGATGATAAAAGATGAAACAATAAAATGAAGTTACAAGTTACATTGTTGTTTATATTGTCAAGACAACCTGGACATATCTGAATTATTTTGATTATACGTGTTGATTCGTCAAAGTTGTTTATTTATTTTTTAATTTAATCCATTTGATTAATTATAAAATTTTGTTTTACGCTATAATTTAAAACATAATACTGATAACAGGGTGTATAAAAATGATATATTTGTTGGAGTATTATAATAAAAGAAATTAAAAGACGAAATGAAAGTAATATAAATATAATACTAATACACAAATATTTTTAAATTTTAATAGCACAAACGAGTAATATGCCATTATTTTTGGGATAAATATCTCGTTTAGAATAAAGATAATTGATAACATATAGTATTTCTTTTTTGATAACAAAGTAAGGTTACATAAAAATATTAGAGTTGATTACATTACACGTTTTTAGATTATGACCTTTTTTTAACTGGTTTCTTAACTTTTGAATGTTCTAATTTTATTATCAAACTATGATAAAATTAGAGCGCTTAAAAGTTTAGGGCCAATTAAAATAAGGGTCATAATTTAAGACGAAATTGAAATGTTTAAAAGTTTGAAGACCAATTTAAAATAATAGCCATGGTCAATGCAATTAACTAAAAATATTATAAACTTATATTAATCCTTAAAAGATGATATTTTCTTAGTATATGATATCATTTTATGTTGGTTGTATGGCGTACTTTTAGAATCAATGATTGTAATTCTCATCGACACCACCTCTAAAGTCACATGTCCAAATATGTAATTTCATTTCTTGCGTTTTAACTGGTGAATTAAAACAATAATGTGTATGGCGTACGTTTGGAATCTATGATTGTAATTTCATTTCTTGTGTATCAAACTTACTTACGAGACGATAATATTCGATGCACTTAAAGTCAAATGTCCAAATATGTAATTTCATTTCTTGCGTTTTAACTGATGAATTAAAACAATGATTTCTAAATTTTAGTTTATACATGCCTTTTAATTTTAGGGTTTTAGGTTTTATGGTTTAAAATTTAAGGCCAATGTTTAGAATTTAGTGTATAGGGTTTAAGATTTAGGTTTTATTTTTTTAGAGTTAGGGTTGAAAATTTAGAATTTTAGTTTTATAGTATAAATACACAGACTTGTGTAAAATTAATTTTATACAACATAATGTATCAAAGTTTTACCCTAATTTATTTACAAACCAGCATATATAAAAATATGACAGGCTTGTTTATAAAAAGCCATCTATCAAAGACAACTGGGTACAGGTTACCGATCACATTCCGGGGGGTCTGATTGGTGGATCACTTCCAGCTACAGCTACATTATTGGTTTCTTCATCCTTTTGACTTTGGCAACACAGCAAATAACATGAAGGAAGCGATCAGCATCAAAATCCTGAGCATTTCTCTCGCTGTTTTCTTGTTTGTTTCGAGTGAAACGAGCGTGAAATCCATGGCCATGAAACTGTTTGATGCGCACTGTCACCTTCAAGATCAAAGAGTTCTGGACAAGGCTCCCCAGCTCATTGAAACTGCCGTCGGAGCCGGAGTTGTTTACATGGCCGTCGATGGGATAACTGAGGTATATATATGGAACTCTTTTAACTATTTTTCTTTACTTGTAGGTCGGAGTTATGTTACGACAACCCTTGTTTTTTTTTTTATCAGAATGATTGGCATCTGGTGAAAGAAATGAGTGACGGATATGAGTCTGTGATTCCAAACTTTGGGCTGCATCCTTGGTAATATGTTTCTTTTGGGTCTCAAACTTTTGATTTATTTCATTTGGGTCACTCATCATTGCGTTTACAGGTTCGTTGAAGGAAGGAGTCCATATTGGTTCGACACTCTCAAACAGCTATTTGAAGCAAACCCTTCAGCTGCTGTTGGGGAGGTTCGTCGCTTAAATCACACCATCTTCTTTTGTTTTATAGTACATTACTACATGTTCATTTTATGTCTATATTCGAGATTCATGGCTTTCTCTCTCAACAGTGTCTTTTCCATGGTTTGAGTCCAGATTCTCTCCTTAAGAGAGCAACATGCCTTGTCGTTGGACCTAAGACTTGTTAGTTAAATCACCGTCTTCTTTAACCTAGCTTTTGATGGATATATACACACATGGACGCTCATTTTTCTTCTTAATTATCCCAACATATATATATATACTCTGTGCTAGTATAATCTTCGTAGGAACATGCCGGCTCAAACGCAAGAAAAAAACGAATAAACAAATAATAAATATTAATCCAAATAAAAACAAGTATAGGTATAATCAACCAATTTTATTTTATTTTTTATTAATCAGAAACAAGCTCATCCTAGAAAATAAAGCTAAAAACCCAGAAAAACAAGAGAAAATCGGCATAATTAATATATGAATGTGATTATATGATAGTATCTATTTGTACTTTTTCTAAATTTTTTGACTAGGCACACACACTTTGCACACACAGGTACTCAAACTCAGGTCTTATAAGATAAACATCATTCTCTTTTCTATTGGAATAACTTGTTGATATGGAATTAAGATATAAATTTAAGAACCATGTTACTTAAGCATTAAGATATAATATATTTATAAATTTATTAACTTTTCTTTTCAGTTTGTGCTTATAAATCTGTCATTGTAAATTGAAATATTTGATTTCGAATGACAAACCATCCATCCATCATTCTAGCCTGTAGGTTATCATAATTAACGATAGAAATTTCTGCATATTTATTAATTAATATTAGTAAATGCTATCCTCAGATTGGTTTAGACAAAAGCCCCCTAGCAAAAGGTGTTGATTTCGGGCAACAGGTTTGACTCCTTTTCAACTTAATTTCATTGTAATTTTGTTTTAAATTTATCTATTTATATAGGATTTTTAATGTATTTTATATTTATTACATTGATTAAAGTGTTTAATTATATTATTTGGTATTTTGGTTGGAAGGTGGAAGTGTTCAAGAAACAGCTTCAACTTGCAAAAGAGTTGAAAAGACCAGCAAGTGTGCATTGTCTCCAAGCTTTTCCCGAGCTTCTTCAAATAATGAAGTACTATGATTTATTCTTAATCATCACATTAATTAATTAATTTAGAGGTTTTTAATTATTATTATTTAATTTGAAGGGAAATGGGGCATTTCCCATCAGGAGTGATACTCCATTCTTTCAATGGAGCACCAGAGGTAGTTCCTCACCTTACAAAGCTTGGCTCCTACTTCTCATTCTCTGGACATTTGATGCCATTGCAAGAAGACGAGGCCAGAAAGATTGTCAAGGCGGTAATTTATTTATTATTCATTTTTAATATTGATATATAGATCAACAGAATTCGAAAAATTAGTCCTTGTGTTCTCTCCGGTGGATATCTTGAGAAACAAAAAAAATCAAATTTCCGAATCAGTAACGCTTGTCTTATTTTAAGCTGACAGGTACCGTTGGATAGAATATTATTGGAAACGGATTCACCTGATGCACTACCAACAAACCCTATCTACTTTGTTCCTGGGAATGCCACCCTAAACCAGCCTGCAAATGTTCAGAGTGTATGTGTCTTGTTCCTCTTCTCTATTTTCTTTTATTTTGGTTGCGAAAACTATACGATATAAACGGTGAGATTCGAATCACAGATCTTAAATTTTTTTTTCCGTATTCGATCAATCTCGAATAAAATCTATCGAATTCAATGAATGATGGAGTAGTCCAATGATTTTTTTTTTTCCTTTTGCAGATACTGATATATGTTGCATCTTTACTAGAGATGAATACACAAGAGTTGGCAGATATAAGTTATAATAATGCAGTTCGTGTGTTCTCCTTCAAAGGTTCAAAAATCCCATTGAAATCATAATCATTCCAATGCCTATGGGGAGCTGCCATGTCATCATTGTTTAGCTAATAATGGAATAACGTAATTACATTATTCGCAGTGCACCTTGTACCCTTGTGTGTTAAAAAGACTCGTAACTAGTAATGCAAATAAAAATAATATATGAACCAATGTTTAATTACATGTAATAAATTTTTTTATAATGTCACAACAGTGAATTTGATTAGAAACTTTTAAGCTTTAATCCAAATGTTGTATTGTTATTATATTAATTTACTCGAATTCAAATTAAAAGTATTATAGTTTTGGCTATGATATTGGTTCTAAATTTATTTCAAAATTCATGGTAAATCTATATATGGATCAGTGAGCTTTTTTTATTTTGCTAAGCATTTTTTATTAAAAAAATCTTGTTCAATGTTTGACTTGTTAGTATTTGAGATTTAAACGTAGAAATTATTTTAGTAATTGCTATATTTATAAGGATTATTATCCTATACACTGGCGGTGGAAAATAAAGTTACTACAAGCGAGGTTATTTAGGGGTTTAGGGTTTTAGTTTAGAGTTTAGAGGTTAAGAGTTTAGGTTGTAGGGTTAGAATTTAAGATATATGGTTAGAATTTAGGGTTTGTTGTTAGATTTTTAGGGTTTTAAGGTTAGAAATTTAGATTTTAGATTTAGGCTTGAAAATAGGCATGCTTATGTAAACTTTTTTTACACTGGCAATGTATTAAATATTAATCCTATTTATAAAAAAATAATTATTTAATACATTGGCAGTAAAAACTTTAGTTTTCACAAGCGCCTTAGTTTTTGGGTTTAGGGACTCGATTTGGGGTGTAGGTTTTAGGGGTTTAGGTGTAGTAGGTTAGAATTTAGTGATTGTGGATAGAATTTAAGGTTTAAGGTTACAATTTAGAATTTATAGGTTGAAACCTAAATCCTCAACATATTACCCTAAAACCTAAACCTTAACCTCTAAACCCTAAATTTTAACCCTAACCCATAAATTATAACCATTACCCATAAACCCCTAAACCCTACACCTTAAACCAAGTCTCTAAACCCTAAAACTAATGCGCTTGTGAAAACTAAAAGTTTCCATCGCCAGTGTATTGGATATAAGTCGTTTATAAAATTAATCATATTTTATTTTCTTAAACCTTCAATTATTTTTATGTTTGTTTTGTAATTAATATTTAAAATTTATGATTATTCTCCCTATAATATTATCTCTAATATTCCATTCAAGTCCATGCTTTATAACCACTAAAACCAGTACATTCTTTCATATGAATTTCTTGAAGTCCATTTTATTCTAAATACTATGTATTTTGTGGGGGAAATGTCTCGTTTTATTCAAATCAAATGCCAATTTTATATTTTTAAAAAATAAAAAAGAAAAAAATCTATAATAGGGATAGGGAGATGAGCTTAAGACTCACAGAAACCAAGAATATGCAGCCAAATTAATAGCTAGTTGTGAACTATATTTACTGGGCTGCTGCATCTGTCACTTTCATGGAAAATAAAAAATACCCTTTAAAACTTAAAAGAATATTTATTTATTCATTATTCATTTATATCATAGTGGTGTGTCCACTTAACAATTCCGGGAAATTTGGTAAATATTACTGTTTAGAAAAAAATTGAAAAATAGGGTATGTTGGAAAAATTTTAGGAATTTACGGTATTTTTTACAATATCAAAGCAAAATACCTTTGCAAGAGCGTTTCTGAGCTAAAAAATATTAATAAAATGGAGAACACCTCCTGCGGCAGGCATTCTCAACCGACACTGTAAAAAATGCTGTAGATTCTCAAATATCCACATACACTATATTCTAAAAATTCATCCTTAAATATCTTATATATCGAACGGAGCCGAACAATCCCATCATCATTCCTCCAAAAGTTCCAAAATAACACAAACTGGATTCATGCTGCTTTAATCATTTCATCCAAAATGATGTTAAAAAAATCATTTCATTCAAAAGAATTTTAAAAGAATAAAAATGAAATTGATGTAATAAGAAAATAAATAATATATATGCGTCATACATTAAGATTATATTTCGTTATTTACTATGGAGTATCATGTTTGGTTTAATATTTTATTTTTTCAGATAATGCATAATGTCTCTAAGATATGATACTTCAAATTGATCTATGATTATTACTCTATTCACAAGAATTTCTCTTCTTTATTAATAAGTATTTCATGAATATAATTTCGAATACATGGTATTATTAGAGAATATTATTTTAAAACTATTGAAAAATTATATTCAAATAAAATTTGACGAGAATGCCATTATTTACAAAATATTAGTTAGAAACATTATTATATATAATAACTATAAGCATTAGTTTTAGGACATTTGTTAACAAAATCTAGATCTATAAATTTATATATTAATGTTATGTTCTTGTAATTTTAATATTATTATCGTATTTAGAACATTTTATACCGTATAAATTTTGGTACATTGAACTGTACGTTTAGTGGTTATTGTTTTAGTATCTTATTCTAACAATATACAGTTTTGTTGATGTCGAAAATAGAAACACCAAACAAGGTCGTGGATATAGGTGTTGTAGGGTTTCAACCTTTTGATTTGTGTGAAAAGCCACAAATACTTTTTTTTTGTCTAAAAGTCAAAACCTGCTAGTATCTTCTTCTTCTTTTTCGATTTTGACTATTATCAACTACGACTTTTTATCTAAATCAAAAGAAATTAATCGTCTAAAATCGTGACAAGATATACTCAACTTGGCCACTTTGTCACGGTTATCTACCCTGCCTACTTCACTTATGGGCGTTCGGCGTGAAATCGGACAATCAAAGGGTCGCTCTGATACCACTTGTCACAGGACTATTACTTTCTTTCCAAAAACTTGTCTAATAGGATGTGCAGTACCACCGTATTTATATTATAAGATTTCTCCTTTTTTGATGTAAAATTAATAATTCCGTCTTTTTTCAAAAGTGACAATAGGATAAAGGGGTAGTTCAGCTGTCCTGTCTTTGTCGTAAGCAAAGTCAAACCCAATCAATGATTTCAAGTCCAATACTTAATTTCAGTTTCAAAGTCGGTTCTAATTTCCCCAACTCCCTTTCAACCATATTTGTTTTGTTCTTTGACAAGTCACCACCATCTTGCTTGTACAAATTAGCATTTGCAAACATTACTTTTAAGTTAACAAACTTGAACCAAATCACAAATCAATCATCACTTCCATTGACAAATGCTAATGTCCCGTGTTATGCACAGATGTTTACCAGGGTTTGATTTTACTCAATTTGGGTGCATTGATTTCCTCGTTTTTCGTACAAATAAATTCGCAATCCGAAAAAAGAATTACAGATATTGAGATTTGGCGTCGAGCTTACGGGTTGCTTGTACGCATCTCATGGTTCAAGTGTTGAATCCGAGTTCTCTCCTTTTCAATTCTAGGGAACAAAAATCTTCCTGTGGAAATGATCTCTTCATTGCTAGAGGACTTCTAACCAGATTTAAAACCTCATTTATGTGATTTGATTTGCAACAATGTACCGATGCATCGAATTGTTTCGAGGATCCGATCCCCGTCGATGATTGCGAACGATGTTCCACTTGAAGTTCATCCTCATTTTCCTCACTGATGTGCAACATATCGGCAATGGACATCACTTGTCCATGTGGAAGCAGTGAGGAACTCATCGAAACCGACTGTCTCAATAGTCGGTTTCCATCCTCATCGTGTTCGATTTCCAACACCGCCATGTCTCCAACATCTTCATTAACAACGAGGCTAACAACAGCCTTCTCCCTAACACCACTTTCCGGATCCTGGACAACCGATATAGCTTCATTCCTCTGCGAATACACAATCGCGGGTACACCGACATTCTGGTGACCTTCCTGGACCGTCACGGCGGTGGTTGTGGATACGATATTGGCACGGCAAAGGGGACAAGTGGAGTGAGATTTTAACCAAGTGTCGATACAAGGAACATGAAAAGCATGGTTACATTTAGGCAACAATCTCAAACTCTCATCTTCCATGAACTCACTCAAACAAACCGAACAATCAGTTCCATCGATCAAACCCTATTTTTTCTTGAACTTACAAACCGTAATAGCCTTAATAAGACTTTCATCTAGCTCTTGTGAACCAGTTTGCTATCCGTCGCGATTCGTTTCGTCCCGGTTTCCATTGAAATCTAAGCTCGCATGACTCTGCCTACGCCTTCTGCAATACTTGGAGATGATCGTGTAGTAACTTACCAAGATGAATGCGTTTGCCAAGATCCCGACCAAGGCTATAATTAGAGGCGAGAAACCGGAGGAGGAATCGTTGTCGACGGGGAAAGGAGGTGGTGGTGGGAAAACAAATTAACACCATTGAGGGCAATACATGCTACAAATACCATGAGAACAATCTTTTAAATTTTCATAGAGTGTCCAAGGATTTGGGGTGCTTGATGAAGAACTCATGTTTCAGTAATGTTTGGAAGAAAGGAAAGGAAAGGAATTGAATGGAAAGAATGTGGAGAAGAAAGGGGCTTAGAGCAGAAGGGAAGGGAAGTAGAGGAAATGGGAAGTTGGACTGTCCATCTCCTTATCCTATGCTTTATTCTTCTCATATTTATGTGCACCAAAAATATATACATTATGGTAAAAAATACAATACCATATAAAAAACACAATCATAAAAATAATAGGAATGTTTTCAAATTTATAAATGAATTAAAAACTATTGAATTTTCTAAAAAAATATAAAAATGTAATTATTTTTTCTATCCAATAATAACTATCCACTTCACCCTTATTTTTTTCTAACCACTGAATCTTCACTAATTTTTTTTATGTCATTTAAAAAATAGTTTTTTTTAAGTTATTATATTATTGAATTAATGACATGAAAAATAATAATAAAGTGAGTAATTTTTATTACATGAGACTATGACTAATGTGGTAAGCCGACGCTGTAATATAATTTCTGCCCAACGATGATACAAAACAAATTAACATCACAAACCGACTAACCAATGGATTTTTGACACGTTTCTAAAATTACTACCATCTGAATCTGATTGAATTTATGCTGAATAATGAAGTTTGCACGCACGAATACGATTGTGTATCCCCTCAGGGTGTTATTGCAGAAATATAAAGGCTTAATATTAAAATTAGTGTTTAATTTTTTATTTAGATGTCTAATTTTTTTTTGTTGATCTAATGACGGATAAATGTGTTGTGCGTATTCATATATATGCCTACAAAACACCGAGGGAGAAGAGATCATAAAAATGTTATATGAAGTCCCTGTACTATAATGTATAATGCAATTCAGTCCCTATACTGTGAAATTGGATGATTTAATCTTTATACTTTCTGATAACAACGCAAATAAATAAAGTTAACAATGGTATTATTGAAAAAAAATCTAAATGTTGTTGTCGACTTCTGAAATTTGACATATTTTACTGGTTTCACATAAGCAAAAATAAATAAATAAAGGGTAAACTTCATCAGAGGTCCTTTTTGTTTAGGATTTGTTCTATGAAGTCCCTGTTAATCCTCGATACAAACCATTCATCTTAAACATCCTCGATACATTCAAGACACCTTAATACAAACCATTCATTTTTTAATATAAAAATATTTTTTAATTTAATATAAAAATATATATTTATTAGTTTAATATAAAAATATGTATTTTTTAAATATAAAATATAAAAAATTAAGAATTTTTATTAGTTTAATATAAATATATATATGTTAAATGTAAAAATATATATTAATTTTAAATATATCCGGGTACCCGGGATATATTAACTGCTAGAAATTTCCCAGGACATGTATAAACATGCTGAAAGCCTGCTTTCTTCATCATTGAATGACTGGGGGCTGACTTTGGCGACATCAGATAACCTTGATCCTGTCTGGGCACATATTCTAAGAGATCCATTCCTACGGCAGTTTCTTCTTAGGTAATTTTGTGTTCTATTGTGAGGGTTGAAATATTTATGGAAGCGCATTGTAAAAGGTTTCTTGATTTCTATGAAATTTGAACAAACATTTACGTTAAAGTTTTTAACGTGTCAATTTGACTAGAATTAGCTAAAAATTCTTTGCAAGTAGAATAACCCGGTGCCATTGTCTTGCATTTGCAAGTAGGACTTCTAAAGAAGATCCTTTGGCATTTTGCAGTAGATTTCCGGTTAAAGCTTAGTTCCTATCTGATTTGCAGGTTTATTTTTTGTCGGGCGGTACTGACATTGTTTGTGCAAACGTACAACAAGAAGGAATTCCATCCCGACTGTATGCCAGCTCTTCCGGACTCTGTTTCGCCAATGACGACTGCTTCCCAAACTGCAGTTCTGCAGCTGGCTAAAATGTTCCATGCAACGAAACGGTTTGTCTTCACAGAAGCAATTTCACTTTCCGATAAAAAAAACAGTGGTATGGAGTCTTGATTTATCTTACCAAAAAATTGGTTTCTCCATAAATATATGTGGTCTACGTCTGTTCGTGTTGAAAACCGAGTGTTTGATGATTGAAATCTTCAGTGCATGCATGTTCATTCCTATGGTCATTGTTTGCGTGTATGTCTGTAAAAATAGAACTGGGCTTGAAGTTTGTTTTTGTAATGTAATGACGAAAGATTCATCTTTCTGTTGGACATTTTCTACATTTTGGAAGCACAAACGGGACAACACATGCTCTTCTAGCACCCTCCGCCATTATCTCATTTTCTGTATTTATAAAATATAATTATTTACTTTTATACAGAAAATAAAATGTATTTGCAAAGAAAGGTTATTATTTTATAATAATAATTAACTTTTAATTTATAATAATAGTTTTATATTATTTTGAATCTTTGATATTTAATATTATTAAAGAAAAGAATAAAAGTTAATTGTTTCGAATGATTTAAATGATCATACCAAAAATTACAAAATGTAATGTTTGGGGGGTGATGGTCATGGGGTTTTTGGTTTTTAAGGTGGCCACTAGTAGGGGTGTGCAAAAAAAATCGATCCGATTGATTCGATCCGTTGATCCGATCCGAAATTTTAGATATTTGATCCATCTTTTATTTTTCGGATAATTCGGATCGGATATGGATATTTGTTTTACATTTGGATCGGATTATCCGATATCCAAAAATTTAATTTTTTATAGATATGAATCTTGTTATATTCGATATTTTTATTCGTTATATATGAAAAATTGAAATTTTTATGGATAAAATTTGTTATATTCAATAATTTGTTGATTGTTATATTCGAAAACCTAAAATTTTCATGGATAGGACTGCCAAATTTAATAAAATAATTAAATTAAGCCATAAATTCGGATATTTGAATATTCGATCCGAAATTTCGGATATCCAAAAATCGAATATCCAATTTTTTCGGAACGGATACGGATCAGTAACTTTCCTATCTAAAAATTTCTGATCGGATCGGGTATTCGAAATGCACACCCCTAGCCACTAAAATGAGTTTAATGACAAGTGGTGTATCTATATATAAGGTTGGATAAGCACATATTCACCCTGATTTTTTTAAAAAATTCACACATTTAACTTTAAATTTCTTAATTTTTATGAGTTGGTCCTTAATTCTCTTAAATTTTTTAAGACGTGGCCATCCTGAAATTTTGAGATTCTTATAATTTATGCCCGCCCTCAAAAATATTTTGACTTGTACTCACCCTCAAAAATATTTTTGGATCCGTACTGTCAGTGACTAATATAGTCGCGTTCTATTGGTCCAGTGAGGATCAAACTCTGAACCTATGATTAAATGAGAGACGGGGTCTTAATAGAGAGAAATGGGCAGTAAATTATCTTTTGCCCTTGATCCATATCGTGGGTATAAAATTAGAATGGTGTCTATTCCTGTGGTGTAAGGTGGTCGAAAAGTTGGGAAGGTATATATAGGTATGATTCCTTTTTACATAAACTATTTATAATTATTATAATATACGCAACAATTGTCAAGTAAAGGTTATAAAATGGTCATTATTAAGATGTTTTTATATTGATAAATTTTTTAAAAAATCGAAAAGAGTGAATCTTAATATAAAGATATAATTGTAATGATAATAGTTTTATCCTGTTAAGACAAGACAAATTCATATTGTCGAATTCTTATATCGTTCCGATATTTGAATGGAAGAAAACTCGACAACGTATCTACAAATAAAGAGTTAATTATACGAACTATCATTCCAAAAGATGTCTTTGTTTTTGTTGTGTTGAACAATAATCAGTTGTACTCCCAATGTGCAGGTAAAATTATACGAACCCAACATTCCCTTCCTAAACTTCCTCTCCAATGAAACCAATTTATTCATATTAAAAGAAAAACAAGTCCATGTTTTATTTGGGGCAATGAAAATGAAAGAACAGACTCCATAGCTATTAAAAACAACATAATATTGGAAAATAATCACTTCCACTTCTTGTAGCGTTTCCCAAACTTGCCCTTCTTCCAACGTTTCCCAAACTTGCCGTGCTTGAATTTCCCATGACCATGCCCATAGTGAACCCCATGACCATGATGATGATGACCTCCATGTGCCATGTGATGGGCCCCATAAGCAGCGGCCGCCGCGGCACCACCAGCTATTAACCCTCCCACACCATGTGAACTATGTCCTGCATAAACAAATATCGAATTGGAATAACATAATCCACTATAAGTTAAAAACCACATGGTTGTCTTACTTTTTTATACATACCAGGATAACCAGCAGCTGGATAAGTTGTTGGAGGATATCCAGCAGGTAGATGTCCTCCCGGAGGAGGATATCCTGCAGGTGGATATCCACTAGGAGGGGGATATCCATGAGGATGGTATCCCGCACCTGGCGGAGGATATCCAGCCGGTGGATAGGCTTGTGGGGGATATCCTGGTGGAGGGTAATATCCCGGTGGAGGATAGTGACCACCAAGATGAGAAAACAACCCTTTGTCTTTATCATCTCCTAATCCTTTGTCTTTATCTTTGTCATCTCCCATTTCTTTTTCCTTCTGCATGGAATTAGTGAATCTGTAACGAATTATAGAAACAAAAGTCCATCTGAAGCGTACTTGATTGAGAATGTTCAAGGGAACATGTTTCATATTTTTATTCGAATCTATATCCAGATTTGAATATCAGATATAAGATATAATGAAATCTAAGAAAATAAAATGATTCTAAAATATATAAAAAAAGATTACCGATAGAAAATGAAAGATATAAAAACGATCGATGAAATCCAAAACTACGAACAACTCGATTTTTTTTAAAAAAAACATCATATGAAATCGAGAGATAGAAAGAGTGGAACCAACAACGTTGGAATTATACAAACAAATGATATTCTTGAGAATTAAAGAAAATAGGTAATGGAGAGATAGAGATCCTATTTTTCTACCTTTGATAGGAGAATTCTTTGCAACTGAAATTTGGAGTTTTCTTAGCTAATATTTATAGCAAAAGATGACATATAAATACTTTTATATTTACTATAATAGAATTTATAGTTGAAATTTGAATAATTCAATTAACTAGTGAAAATATAATACTTTTTTGGAAGTATAATTACAATTATAACTAATACATCTCTTAATAATAATCGCAAAAAATAATCAGAATATATCCAAACAAAGTTCAGACATAATGTGCGACTTAAAAACTCAAGGCCAAAACTATGATGACATCATGAGAGCTATCAAGTTGTTTATTTTTGAAACTAACAAAGTTTTAAAAGATAATTATACCTTAAAAATAGAAGGTTAGGGCTCAAATTCACTAATTTCAAAACCAACATGTCCTAAAAGTAATTAATCCAAAAAATTAGGGGATAAACTTAATTCTGTTAGCTTTAAAATTGATAGGGTCTTAAAAATAATTAAACTATAAAAAAATTAGAAGAATCAAGATTTAATTTTAAAAGTTTCAAAACTTTTAAAATAATATTAAGAAAAAATACCATATGCTGATAGTGAAAACGAAATGTTTCCGTAAGCGTCTCAATTTTAGGGTTTATAGTTTATGTGGGGTTTAGAATATTGTTAGCATACCCATGTTCTCCAACACGTTGGTTGTTGACAAAAACACAAAAACAGTGTTAGAAAACAATGAATTCCTGTGCGTGTAGCCACTTCTACATGGACTACTAGCGTGATTGAGAAAAATCCATGCAAGTCTGGTTCTTCCTCTGGAACTACAAAGCAGGGTGCATGGATCAAGGGGGTAAAGGAGTCATTCTGTCTTTGGTAGAGTTGCAGGTGTTGGAGGATAAAGGCTATCCTCGGCTAAAGTCAGTCATGGACAGGTTGAACTTCCTGACAATAGGACACGTGTCCTTAAAGGAAACAAAAGGGGTTTGCATGTTGGATCCTCCCCCTCGGATCCTCCCCCTCGAGAACTTCTCTGCTTTCCCTGAGATTGGTGGAACGTTTATCATACCTCGGATATTCCGAAGGCAGCATCTGACATTCTGGCAAGGAGATAGTTTTGGTTTCCCATGATCAGAATGACGGCTCTTAGGGCTGCCACTGGGTTGTAGGAGACAAAGTGAAAGTCAACCCGCTCGATGACCAAGAAGCAGGTCTCCAAAGATCGCAACATGCAAAGACGAGGCTTACCGGGCTGGGGTTATACGTAGCAGATTACCAGGCTTACCGGGGACACCACCCTTGATCATCGCCACTCCAAGCTCCTTGTTTATTTTGCTTCCCCCCATTCTACCTGCCATTTTCTTCCCCTTGTACACACCCCGGCGTTGTAATGGTTCACACAATTAATTAACTTCAAAATGCAATAAATACATAAAAATCCTTTCCCAATTGTAGTCCCAGCCACATCAACAAGATCACCTTCCCTGAAAATATCTTCAACAGCCAAGAAGGGAATAACACCAGATTTCCCCAAATGAACCAACTCAGGCTTTGTCAACTTCTTATCCCTAACTCTCCTGTACCCAACTTGAACAGCATTCACTTGGGTCACTATATTTCCTTCTCTCAAACCAACTACAGTCACTGGAACAACTGTGACATCGGTCTCAAAGAAACTCATCATCCCAAGCTTAGCTCCAATGGCTGCCTCCATGCTCATCGAGACTGTATGCAGCCACGACCTCTTCTGGGTAGTTTTGAAGGCAAAAGAAAACTGGGTTTTGAGAGAGAAAGGAAGAGACTTTTGGAAGCCATGGCCGAAAGAAGGAACCGGCATTGTTTTTGTGGGTTCGATTCAGATAAAAAGAGATGAGATTTTGAGCGAAAACGAATTCGGAAAATGGGAGCTTTTATCCTTATTGGCCTCACTCACTCACTCTTATCCTCGGGGGCAAAACGGGGAAATAGGAAGCTATCGACTGCTGTCGGATGCATGGGATAGTTTATGGGATTATCGGTTTTTGAATATATGTATTTTTCGGGTAAGTTTAAGGTACAATATGGTCGCGGTATGGCTACGGTGCGTTACTAACCAGAAATGTTATAAAACACGAAAGTTAAAATATTACAGCAACCGAAAATATTATACGAAAGTTAAATTTGTAGGTCAATAAATCGGATATTAATAGTTAAAAAAATTTAAGAGACTCTAAAATTCAATATAATAATTTAAATTATAGTACTTATTAAGTAAGATTAATTAGAGCGGTGAACCTCAATTTCATGATTTTACCTTGAATCACACTCAATTTTGAAAAATAAGATTAAATTAAAATCAAGTTGAAAGGTTTTAACCTCCATCCTAAGTCAAACTCAAACTCAATTTCAGATGTACTGAAAGATCTCCCTCAAAATTGCGAACTTAGGAACTTGGTTAATCTAGCCAGACATTCTTGGCTTAAGAATTGTGAATTCCTTCAGGACTGTGCAATTCGCTTCTTGTGTGTACTATCACTAGACCGGTATGTTTTGTTTCCTCTTTGGTGCCTCGTTATATTGTGAAAATTCTAATTGGTTTCATTTGTTGAAATTACTATTTATTTAGTACTTTTTAATTGTTAGTGGCAGTGCATAAGAAATGGATGTTTGTTTAAAAATCATGTCTTTATGTTTATTGTTTTATACCTCTATCCTGCAGTTTTGGAGACTATGTATCTGATCAGGTTGTTGCTCCAGTACGAGAAACTTGTGCACAAGCATTAGGTGCTACTTTTAAGTACATGCACCCTTCTCTAGTTCATGAAACTTTGAATGTCTTGCTTCAAATGCAGGTAAAATCCCAGTAAGCCCATGTTCAATATCCTCAGTTTCAATGAAGGCTATTGTTGCTCCATTCTTACTGTTTGTATTGTAGTTGTTATTTGTCTTCCTTCTTTGTTCAGTGTAGGCCAGAATGGGAAATTCGTCATGGAAGCCTTTTGGGTATCAAGTATTTGGTTGCTGTTCGACGGGTAAAGAGTTTGTTGTCTTGAGTACATTTTCTTCCGTCCTAAGTATACAAAATCTATATTTTATGGCAATAAATTCTCTATCATAACTAGCCTTTGAAAGCAGTATTGCCTGATCTTTTAAGAAATGAACTGTTCATAGTTTCTCTATAATATATTTAGCCTCTGCAAGCAATGTTGATCTGTTAATAAATGAAGTTGCAGTCTTAAATTATGAATGTGTTTCTACTTCCAACTGAATGACCCCCCATCTCATTGTATTGTGATTGGGGAAAAAAATAGACGAAATGGTAATAGGAACTTAGTATCATCTACTATTGAATTCTGTGTTGCTTGTAGTTCACTTGTCATGACTTATGATCAATTTTCATTTTCAACTGTTTATATTAGGATTTTTGTTTATATAGCCCATCCAC
>JAGYYJ010002392.1:0-67422 GCA_019671005.1 Hibiscus mutabilis
TCTCAAATCCATTAATTATCGAAATTAAGGGAAAATATCGCACCAGTTATCCAATTTTCACGATGTCTAAAGAAAATGAAGCATTGATAAGAAAGCAATTTATACTTACTTGCGACGAGCAATTATCTCCTTGTAATGTTTCTTCGAGGAAGTCATTGATAATAATTCGTAATTTATCGCAGATAATTATGAATTTGACGCCAATGAACCGAAGATTGTAAGAGTATAGGGTTTTGATTTTTTTAATCTATATATTCCCTTCTAGTTAGGGTTTAGAGGATTGGGAATAAAAGTGAAACTAGTGAACGACTTGGAATTGGATAGAGGGCTAGGGGGACAAAGGAGTCTTGAATTACAGAAATACCCTTTATTATACACCAGGCATTTTCAATGCCGACGTTATAAATTTTAAAAATGTTCCGAAGACATTTGTTTACAGCAATTCTCAAATAAAAAGCGTAAAACGCTGCGTTTTCCTAAGCGAGCATTCAACAAGTGGCGCTTTCAACGAACTGACCCAAAGCCCAAAAGGCTTATCATATTTCTCTCCCTCTTTTGTTCAATAAAAGGCTTATCATATTTCTCTCCCTCTTTTTATTTGAGAATTATAGCTTATATCACAAAGTGCGTAAAGTATAATAATTTTTATTTAGATGTTTAAATTATTTTTTATTAAAATGTTTTTTCATTAAAATAGGATTTAAAATATATTCTTTTGTCAAAATAAGTACTTAATGTATCTTTTAAGCAATATCACATATCAACTTTTAAAAATCTAAATAAAAAAATATATTTTAATTATTTATTTTAACAAAAAATATTTCATATATTTATTTTAACAAAAAGATACTTTAGGTACTTAAATAAAAAATTGCATACTTTAGATATTTATTTGTAATGGCCTTAAATGAAAAATAAGTTCCTAAAGTATACAATTTTTGAACTTTAATGCCTAAAGTATTTCTTTTGTAAAAATAAGCGCTTAAAGTTTCAAAAGTTATAATTTTAGGTACCCGACCATTAAAAAATCGTTATCCATTTAAAACGCGACACATGACAGGAATATTCATTTTTTTAATTATTTTTGAAAAAACTTTAAAATTTAAATTTTTTAAAAAAATTCCGAAATTTACAAAAAAAAATTCAAAGCAATCCTAAATCCCTAAAAATCCCTATATTCTAAATCCTCAATTTTTCACTGTTGCCGGCCGCCGTCGTCGTCCTACTTGTTCAATCGCCGAACTCAGCCGGCTATTTCTCCTTATTTTTCGTCGTTGGAAATCGGTGAACGGTGTGCCAATCGAACGATTATTTCACGTTCGACATTCAATGTTCGGTTAGCACACCGTTCATCAGTTTTTGACGACAGCGAGTGGGGGGAAATGGTCAGTTGAGTCTGTCCACCAAAAAAGGTAGGGCCGGCGGCGACAGCAATGAGGATTTGGGGATTTAGGATTTAGAAATTTGGGAATTATTTTAAAAAATCTAAAATTTTAAGATTTTTTTGTAAAATTTTAAATTATTAAAATAAAATTTAAAAATTTTAGAAATTAAAAATGACTTTGTATTGGTAACGGTTTTTTTAACACTAGTTAACTACCACGCACTTAAAATTATAACTTTTAAAATTTTAAACACCTATTTTTACACAAATTTTTAAGCACCTAAAATTAAAAAAAAAACATATTTTAAGCACTTATTTTTCATTTAAGTCTTTGTAATATAAGCCTAAACATAAGCCTAAAATTATTGTGTATTAAAGTTTAGTTGGATTGTATCGTAATTCCTTTTTTTTAGGGTTTAAAGAAATTTGGATAGTTCAAGCATTATATCCAATAATAATAAAATTATCCGCTTTATATTTAATAAAATATTATTACAATTAATTAACGGATTATTATGTTTAAAAGTGCTTTTAACCAAGTTAATACATATATATAGTTAATACATATTTAATGAATGCCAACAAGTAAATAATTTTTAACCAATGCTTACGGTAATTCAACAAATAGTTCTACCTCTCAAAGAAGTTGGAAGAAATTCTCTGGCTTTTTCAAGATCCAAAATACAACTACTCAGAAGTAAAAGCATGATAATTAAAAACAATAAAAGCATAATAATGATTAAGAAAGAAAGCATAATAAATAACTATATTCTAAATTTCGGATGAGTGACAAAATGGAAATAAAAAAGGACCCATTCAAAGCTAACCTTTGAGATAGTTTGACAAGTCTGTCCTAAAATAGACTTTCTTGTTCTTGTTATATATCCAAGACGACAAACAAAGACAGGTGGCAATGTCATGAAAACATGGAGGAAATAACTCCAAGTTAACCAAGAATGGGGAAAATACGGGTGATGTGCTCCAATGGAACAGTATCAGCAGCACTTTTCTTTAGCTCGGGATGATTAAATTCGTTCTGAGGCAAGACTATCAGTTGACCTCTTCCATGTCCCTTCTCAAGAATCCAACCACTGTTGGATGCCTGGTGTTCAAGGAATTTGTCCAAGGATAGGCCTTCAATGTTGATCGCCTGTTGAGCACCCAAACCAAAGCGCAAGTTTTAAGTATCACACAGAAGAGATTGTCTCAAATCGCAACTATAAATGAATATAGCATACCTCAGCGAGTACAGGTCTTGGAATCTTTTGATAAGTCAGGGAGAGGACATGGATAGCATATGTCTGGATTGCCTGCTCAAAACCTGCATTCAATACTCTAAGTAAGCCGCAGTGCCCTTTTCATAGGTTGATGCATCGTTAATGGATTCAAATAAAAAATGCATCTCATCTTTACCTGGCACGGCCTCAACTATATGACGACTTTTAGCTGCTTCATCCCAGAACTGACGAAATCTTCCTGTCTACAAATGAGATATGTACAATGAAATCATCCATCCCATAACTGTTAATAGATTACTGACTGAGCAAGGGCAAATACATACCTCCAGATAGTGGGAGAGAACAATCAGTGTCTTGAACTGCTCTTCCATTTGCTGACATCACATGCAAAAATGTCAATTATAATTGCAAAAACTTAAATTCGAGGAAAATATTTTCAGGTAAAAATGGAACCATAAAACTGAAGTTAGAATTTTAGACTTTGCAATGATAATGGCTGTGAAAAATGTGTGCTTCACCAAGTAGTTCTCAAAAATGCGTGAATGGGCTATACATTCGTATGACAAACAACTTATTAATTATTATGACTTACTTCAGATAGAAATAAACAGGTTTTAGACACTTCTAGCAGTCATAGGCAGAAATTTCCAAGTTTTAACAAAGAGAAGTACATGTGTCTTCAATTTTGAAGGAATGACTAATGAATTTTGCATAAATTTCTGGATAACAATAATTCTTTACTTTCTCAATTTCCCCGGGGTTACAGGTTTATTATTCAGATGTAGGCCGCTGATCTCTTGGAAATCCAGATTGCTACTGTTTAAAATGTTCAACAAAACTTGACTAACGCCAAATGCCAAGACAAACAGCCTATGCCAAGACCCATTAAACATGCTTAAATGCCGAGTTGCTGATGTATAAATGTAAAATGGAAATAAAAAAGAAATATCTACAACAAGAATGATACCACTCGCTCTGGAATCAAAAAGAGACAAAGGCTGAAATCTGGAGCTGGCATTGCCATGAGAGCCTGCAAAAAGCAAGAGGGAAGGAGGACAAGAAAGCATTAGAAATGACAGTTCCTACTTCCTAGCCTACTAATTATCTGATAAATAGCTCAAATTTGGTATAAACAAAAACCAGAACATACCTTAACCAAAATGCGTGCAACAATTTGGGTGCTCATTCGCTCAGGCTCAAACTACAAGGACAAAGAAAATATCATATCAGTAAAAACTAAAAATTAGTAACTTATTAAACCTAAATTAAATTTCATCTTCTTCCTTCATAAGATAGGCTAAACTAGAAATATTTTGTAGGATACTAAAAGTACTACAAGAACACTGAGATGCTCTCTCTCTCTCTCTTCCATTCTTTCTCTTACATAAACAGAGAAGCCCTAAACAAGAAAGAATATTAGTGAATGGCGGTACCTGGTAGAGACGAAGAAGGCAGAGATTTGCGTCTAGACTGTATGTTTGCGCTGAAACCTGGAAAAGACAAATTTTGTAATCATTTTAGCAACTTCCACAAAATGTGAGTTGCCCTTTTGGGGTTCAAACGCATTACATGTTTTTCAAACAGTATTAAGAACACATTGAAGGGGTTCACCACAGAAACTAAATTCCAACATCAAAAAAGTGAAGCATGGCTGCGTCATGTTCAGAGCTAGAAGGCCTAAACAGAAACTCAGAGGTTTTATCAAATTTAACAGGGATCTCGTAACAATTCAATTTGAGATGCTATCAGCTAATGGTAAGAAACTCTTCGTTAATGAAATTTGAACAGTCCAGATTAAAAGATTAAAGAAACAGCCAAATCTATGTAGAGTATCCAATAAAATCAAAGCTGATTCCAAAACCATCCAGCCAAATACAGAAAGATCTAAAATCAAGATACTCAAGAACTTTAAAGTTTAAACCAAACACATAAAAAGAATCCCAGATGATGAAAATCTATAAAATCGAATGACGTGATTAATAGATAGAGAGAGGGACCTGCTCATTAACGTAGTTCTCGAGATCAGGTAGGATGTCGGGATTGTAAGGATTGACGGCCACAAGCTGTTCCACTGTGTAAGAAACCTGTTGTTGCTGTTTTGGAGTTTCTCTTCCCATTTTATTTTCTTTTTGTTTCTTTTTCTAACAAAAGGTGGCGAAGAGGGCGAGGACTTCGCGTATATTTCAGGTTCAGCGACGGCAAAAACCCAGGTGAAGGGAGAGAGTGAGTGTCGAAGGGTCTAATTAGGGCAAAGCCTTTATCTCTGACTTGGCACTTTCAGGCTTCAGCAACGAAATAGGTAAAAGTACCCTTATACCCCTTTATACGTTAATGCATATTTTAGTCCCTAAACTCTACTGAGTTTCTCGCTTTTCTTTTAGTTTATTTTTGTTCCGGATCAAGGCATAACGTTATTATTTGTCCTCAAATCGTCCCTATTAAAAAATGTTTGGCATAAAATGTTTAGAAGGGTAATTATTCCAACATATCACGTGACAAATATTTTATTTTAAAAACGTATAATTTTAGGGTTATAGATTTTTTTAAATTTATAATTATTTTTTTATTTTATTCAATTTTTAACTTATTTGGATATTTAATTTTTTGAATTTTTAAATTAGGGTTAAAATTTAGGGGTTTTAGGTAAAAACGTATTTTTCTACCATATTTACCCTAAAACCTAAACCCAACACTGCATATCCTAAATTTTCTATTAGGGTCGTATGTTCAACCGATTTTTAAACATCCTTAAAAAAAATCTAAACCAAAGTAACCTAACTAATAATGACCAATTTGAACTCAAAATATTTAAAAGAAAAGTCAACATGATATTTTTCCTAAGTAGAATATATTTTTTTTGAAAGATTTTAGAAATAAAAAAAAAACACTTAAATATTTTATAAAATTACGTCAACCAGCGTTGGTTGAACTATTTCTTTATTAAATTTCATATATTTTGAAATTTTATATTGTTTTTTCAATGTCATATATCACTATCATTTTATTTGAAGTAACATACGGTGCATTCTAAATTTCTATCAAGGTCACACGTCTAACCAATTTTTTTAACTTATTACAAAAAAACCAACTAATATAATTTAAAGATCAATTTAAATCGAAAAACTAAAAGAATTGGATGAGAAAAACGATATAGTTGAAGGATTAAAATATACATTAAGTTTTCTAATTATTTAAAAAATCAAATCATAGGTTTTTAATTAACATGCATACTTTGAATAAATAAAATCAACTATTAAAAAAAAATTACTTTTGATCAACATTTTCCTTCTATAAGAATGTTTTAAACTTTTGTAATATAAATGTCATCAGCTGCATTTTTTAGAATAAACTGAGTGGATATGCGGTTTGCCTCGTGAAAAGGCTTGGGCAGACTCAAATGGAATCTGGGCTCTTTCATATCAAAAGCCCAAATTATCGATTAATTCCATCTTCAACATTCTTCAAAAACAAGACGTCAAATCTCAATCCAGAATTCCACCATCCGAACCTTTCGATCTTTACATCAAAGTGTATTTCCAGATACTTAGACTGGAACGTGATTATTCCACGCAACATGAGAATTGGATCTTTCTTTTTCATCACCCAGCACATGAAAGTTTTTATAAAAAGCAACGGTTTATATAATTATATTTGGATGGTACAAGTTTCGTCACCATGGAAACAAAATTTAAAAATATTTATTTAGATAAACATTATCATCTATAGTAAGTTTGGCTAAAGGGGTAATGTTGTCTTGCACTATTAGGGAATTCCTGTCAGATTTTGGGTCTGCAGTTTAGAACAAATGTTGTATTTTAGTGGAAATGAAAAGACCAAAAATCAAAGAATATTGAAATAAACCCAGAAAAAAATAAAATAAATAGACTGAAATGTATGGAGGACCATAAATTTGTATTTTGATTGAACTTGCTCGCCAAGTCGGTGGGTTTTGAGCCCACCAGATTTCGTGGGTGTAAACTATGCAAAAACCAGCATAATAATTGTCTCACGCTACAATATTCAGCCTCTCATATAGTTTACATGGTCACGAGACTTTAGGTGTCTATCCATTATTTGAAACTTTTAAAACAAAAAAAAAATTGGTTTTATTGAAAAAATAGGAAAGGATTTTTGTCATCAGTCCCAACTACATCGAGATTATTTTTTATTATTATTATTATCTAAACATGACATATCAACAATCATCTTAAAGTAAAATGTAATGTTATTTACTCTTCAAATTGTTAACATGTCAATAACATTTAAAGAATATTTCATAATAAAAGATAAAGAACATATCAAATATCCAATAACAATAACTCGATATAAAATAATATCAAAACTAAACTGAACTAAAAGTGTCAATCCTATTATTGATGTTATTAGGTTTAAGCCCATTAGAAAATAAAAGAGCAAAAGAACATATTCTCATAGGGTACAAATCATTGAGAATCAGATAGGTAAAATGGTGGCGCTTGAGTGACAGGAAAGTCATTAACCAATAACAAACCTAAATTTAACAAAGCACCCCATCATCTCAGATCTATTTATATAAAAGTAAACAGCCCACCCACTCTCTCTCTTCTTTTTTTCTTTTTGAAGATGATGATCATTGGTTGTGACTTTTATATGGTACAATAATTAATAAACTTCGACTAATAACAAATTAATTTAATGAGATGAGATATTAAATTTTTTAAATAAATTTAAGGATTTGAATTATAATGATGTGAATGGAGAAAATTAAGTTGAAAGTGTCGTCCTCGTATTAAACTTTTATAAAACTCGATTTGACTTAGTCAGTCAATTATTCTAATGCTAGTGATTAAATCAAAGAAATTACCAAGGAACGTTAATGACCCAACATCTCTTTCATGAGCCAATGACCAAATAAATTCTTTGGTATAAAAGGTTGTTTATTTGTTTTCTTTTCCTTAATGATTTTGATGATGAAACTATCTTTTTCATGCGTTAACAACACGCAAAATCTTATATGATTCGACCTTAAAACGATGAAAAAGTATGTGTTTTTCTAGTATTTGCTTTATTTGTTTGAATCTAATGTCAAATTTTATCTTTAATATTTATGTAGATAATTATCTCGATTATCCTTTTTAAGCAATTTCACTTGTAATCTTTTAATTTGGATGGAAACATTTAATTGATTAATAGTCCTCGTATGGTATTAGTATTATTTATTTTAAAATATGATAAATTGAAGCTAATAAGTAAATAACAATGATATGGCATGTCATGTCATTTTAATGCCGGTTGATCGCCGGTAATTATTTTTTTCTTTTCTTTTATTTTTATGTTATTGTTTTTAATTTTAATAATTCTATTATTGTGACATGTTTTTTTTTTTATTTCTATTTTCTATTTTTTGCTTTTTTTTTGTTTTATTTGTTTGTTTTTTATTTGATATCAAATTTTGTCTTTAATATTTATGTAGATAATTATCTTTAATTATTTTGTTGGTTTCCCTATTTTGAACTCTCGAACTAGATTCAAATAGAAACTCACAATCATCATTTAATTTGGATTGACATTAATGATTGATTGATTAATAGTCCTATTATTTATTTATTTTTAAATCATTTAAATTAAAGCTAATAAGTGATGTTTAATTTGTTTAGTCTTTGAGTTAGGTTTTCATTTCATGTCACTTCAATAAACTACGCTAATTTTCGTGTTTTTAAGATTATGTATGGATCAAGTTTGTTTACTTGAGTTGTAAACATTCATTGTATTTTAGATTTTTCCTCTTTTAATAAAACTAGTGTACTCATATTAAAAAAAAGTAACTACCAATTAAATAATGTTTATCGAAAAAAATTGAATTTTTCATTGTTTTGAAAAAAAAAAATTTTGAAAATAAAAAAATTTCAAAAAAATTAAGTTATAAAATATAATTTAAATAATTCAAAATTTTTAGTAATTAGTGGATTTGCCTTTCAAGTTCGAGTCGAGTCCTTCAATTTTGCTTGATATATGTATATATATATGAAAAAACACGAAGACATATATATGTGTGTTATATATGGTTATAAAAAGTCGTTTAAACTTAAACTACTTAGTATTACAACATTATAAATGTTTACAATTAAATTTGACCAGAAATTCTAATAACTCAACACAAATTTTATAAACTCAAATCAAATTAATTTTTTAAGTAAAATATAAATTATAAAATAAAACTTATCAACTCGACTAATTTATATTTTTTTATTTCGTCTATATCAAATAGTTACACCTACCACCAATGATGGCGCCTCAACAATGACATAGCCATCTTTTCATATATTTTGTTTATACTAAAATTGTCGACAACCGATGTTCTTACCCTCGCGATGTGAAATTATTTCAACCATATTGAAAATTACCTTTCAACGACAAGCGTAGTCATAATCCATATCACCTTGGAGATATTTTTTAGGATTCCTATTTGGCCACATTGATTCGTCATCCACTTTGTAACAATCGTCACCTTCAGCTTTTAGGCATTGCACGTTTACAGCCCCGACTTGTACCTCATTTGTCCTATCAATATCATGTGTTTTCTCTTCAATATATGAAAAATTGAAAATTTTAAATATAATATCAACATAGTAATATATATATATATTTTAAACATGATATAAACTATCCATTATAACTTGGGAAAATTGAAATTCAAGGTGTTAGGTAGACCAAACTCGACTGCAGCGATAGTTGGCCAAGGACTTATCCATAGTGGATTTAGGTTTAGGTACAAAACATCGTTTTCCAACTTAAATTGTTTAACAATTTATTTATTTATCTACTTTCTTTGGTGGGTGCTGATTGGAATGCTATGCTGGTTTCTGTTAAATCTTTTAACTCATATCTAATTAATTATGATTATTTGTGTGTCTGAACCTAATTTTTTTTATTAATTATTAATTTAGTTTCAGAAAAATTTAATAATAAAATTTAGTACATGAAACCATTGGAATCGATGTCATTGAACCAATCATTCTATTTATATAGTTTTAAATTCATCAAGTTGGCTGATAAAAAAAAAAACTTAAGCACTGTGGGCGTTGACGGCAAAACAGAAACTTATCTGCAGATTCAGAGAAAATTAGGCAAATGGTGTCAATCATAAACAACAAACTGTAACCAAATTGTTGAGTCATTCTTTTTTTTTATTACCTTGAGTTAGTTCATATGTTTATTTTTTACCTAAATATCTCAGCAACTACTCTACCACTTCAGTGATTCTAAGCACCAAATTACAATGATATGTGACACACGTTAATGTGACAAATTAAATGATTTGTAACAATATTATTATTATTATTATTATTATTATTATTATTATTATCTGTTCCTTTCAGTATTTTCTTATTCTATAAATGCTCTAATTCTATTTTGTACTTTACCACAAGTGATTGGATCATACGCATATGCATGTATACCGGGCATTTGGGCCAACTCTCCAAGTTCAATTTGCTCCATCAATAACGTTGGAATCCAATATTTATCTCAACAACATTCAGAGTAAGTGGTTAAAAGCTTTTATAGTTGACACCTCTCATCTTTTTAAGTTGTAAGTTTTAGACATAATAGGAGTAAAATATTCTCTTCCCTCTTCTCTTAGATAATAATTAATTTAAAAAAAATTATATTATTTTTTTATAAAGATATATTTACGTTACTTAAGAAATTTAACATTTCATTTTACTAACAACTAATGATCGATAGATTTCACTCTAGGTTAATTTTATGAATCAATAATTTAAAATTTAGGATATTATTAATACCGTATAAATTTTAAAATTAAATCTAAATTTGCTATTCCATGCGCAATTTAATTTTTTAGTTTTAATTTAATGTAATTATCACTTAACAAAAATTCAATTACTTTTATTTATAATAAATATAATTATTTATATATGAATCAGTAACAGCAAATGGTCCCTAGAATGGTCCAATCACCAACAGTAGGACAACCTGAGCGGAAATGGATTTCTCTCTCGGTCACGGGGCAGGGCTCTCCGTTAAATCGCAGACCGACGACATTGGCAGTTCCTGCGGCAAATTTACCGGCGCGCATTCCTCCCAAAACCGTCTAAACTACGGGCGGTCCATTTAAATAAAAAAACTTGAGACAATCAAAGTCTTGATGGTATTTATTGCGGTCTCTTTGTCTCCCCTCCACGTGACTTTCATTTCACTTAATCCCTTTTCCATCTCTATTCTCCACAGGCATCTCAGCATTATTATATGGAAAAAACTTTGATTCGTGTAAATTTATACGTGTTTTTTAGTTTTAGGGGTTAGAGTTTTAGTTTAAAGTTTAAGGTTTAGGGGTTTAGGTTCTAGAGTTTATAATTTAAAGTTAGTGTTTAGAATTTAGTGTATATGGTTTAAGGTTTGGTGTTTAGTTTTTTAAGGTTAGGGTTAGAAATTTAAGATTTGTGTTTTTATAGTGTAAATACACAGGCTTCTGTAAAATTAAATTTACACAACCTGTGTACCAAAGTTTTACTCTATCCTTAATCCATCATTTATTTCACTAACGTGCTTAAAATATACGACAACCGAGTTTACCCGATAGCTTTTCCCCTAAATATTTTAAATGTGTTAAAATAAACATATAATCTTCTGGAAATGTTAAAATAAATATAAGATTTGAATTTTAATATTTGATGTCAATATAAAACTTCCTTATCAATTGTTACATTGGTTTATTGGCGAATAAACATTCTCAGGGCTAAGTAATCAAGCACATTTGACATCCTTGTATTATTAGTTTATTATTATTTAAAAACATTATAATTTATTTCAATATTTTTTAAAAGTTGTGGTTAAGACTAACCAATTCCCATTGTATAGAAAAGATACTAACATCAGCGCTTATCAATTATCAGTTTAAATGGTTTTGGATGTAGATTTATTTTGAATCCAACGAGTTGTTTCAGTAAAAAAATAAATGGTGTTTATTTTAGGAGATTCGAGTTTAAACACTCTATTTATAAAGTGTGTGCATTGTCAAAAAAATTAAAAATATGTATGAAGAGATGTTATTTTCTAATTAATTTTTGACTTTTCACAAAAATGTAAAATTTTTTAAAAATATCTAGATATATTTATAGATAAAATTAAGTATCAAAATATATTTAAAATAGGTGACGAAATTTAGTTATTAGAAATAGTAACGCCATCTATCATCTATGAAGTCAACATTAGGTCATAAACCGCTTGAGGGGCTGGAAAATCAAATACCGGGTGACCTCAACACCCATCCAATGGATTTTTCAGACAACATTATTGTCTTCTCAAATTCCTAAACTAGAATAATATCAAATATTAAATCAATTAATTGTTTTTATAATCTTTTGAATTTATTTATTTCCTCGAGTACTTTTTACAAATTGTCGGTGCTCTCGTGCCACGTCCGACGTCGATGGAATTTTCGGGCAAATCCAGTTCTAGAGTACACTGTTTTCCACTTTCTTTGGGACCCCACTTGCCACGTTTTCGTATGGACAAATGCAACTTTGCCACGTTGCTAACTGAGGATCTTTGAGTTTCTTCCGAACCCAACCCCGTACCGTAACTGACGCACCGTGACATTCACGATGAGCCGAGAACCGTCACGGATTTAATACTTTTTAATCCAAAAAGAGTAAAGTATCTTTTCTTGAGCAAATTATTAAGGAAGTCGAAATGACTAAATCCCCCCTGCAAAGAATTACGTGGCCGGCTCTTATTGTATTCGGATCAACCATTCTAAAAAAATATGCTTAATCCAAATGCCACTAAATTAATAAGAATTTTCAAAGCAATTTGATTAAAAATATTATTAGTACAGAGCTAAACTCAGCCAGTGGATGACTTTTGTAAGGTGATTAATCCTTTTCAGTTATTATATTACATAAATGATTCATAGCCTTCTTCTTTTAACATATTAAATACAAAAATTTAATACTTGTAATCTTTAAAGGAAAAATATATGATGTACCAGTAATAGAAATATTTTGTTTATGTAAATACTTTAATTTTAGGGGTTAGAGATCTAGTTTAAGGTTTATAGTTTATGTTTAAGGGTTTATAACTTAGAGTTTTTGGTTAAAATTTATAGTTTAGTGTTATGGTTTAGGGTTTATATTTTGGGTTAATATGGCGGGATTTAATTTTTTACCTATAACTCTTAAATTCTAACGCTAAAGTCTAAATTAAAATCATAATCCCTAAATCCTAAACACTTAGTCTATGTATATTAAATTAAATTTTTAATCCCTAAAATTAAGACGTTTGTAAAAATAAAATATTTTTATTCGTCTAAGGTATAATTACCCATTTTTAAATATGCAAATGGCCCCAGGACGAGCATGAAAACCAACAAAAGCGGTAGTGTGTAAGTAACAACAAAACCACGGGTGGGTTGTAAGTTATGGGGGCAGAGGCGGTATTGATTTTTAATTTTTGGCTTAATGCTCAAAAAAAAATTTTTACCAAACAAGTCAAATCTTCAAGATTCAATATTGTACTCTACAATTATTTGTATTTGGTTTTAATTCCAAATTTTTTGCCCCTACTCCTAAAATGGTCAAGAATAATTTTGATGTCATACCAAAATCGTAAAATACAATATCAACATCAATTGTCGAGGATTGGACCAACATCATTTTACATATTTCTAATCTCCACTGTATCAAAATCTAAATTCACATAAATTATGGGGTTGCTTGTTCTTTTTTATGGGGGCATATGCTAAAGAAGATCCTTTCTTCCTTTGCAATTTTGGGGCCTGTGGTTTTGGTCGGTGGGAAAAACGATGTTAGATGATTTGTTAAGAGTACATGGTAGATGCCACATAAATTTTGTACGTTACTATTTGTTACAGAAAAAATTTATCCCAAGTTATTTAATTATTTGTAATATTATAAATAGGTAATTTAATTTTAAAATTTTACAAACGAGTTTCTCATTTATATTAATTGTTACAACTATGTCATTGGGTTGTTAAAAATGAATTGAATATTAGATGTTGTTAAAAAATATTTTATGATAATTTTTTATTGAATAAACTACACCACATGTGATTCAATTATTAATAAGATTATAAATGAATTGTCTTAAATAATTAGTAATATTACAAATAGGTCGTATAATTTCAAAAATCACGAACGCGTCACTTGTTGAATTGAAAAAAAGGAAACATTTTGGGTTTTAGGCCTAGGGGATTCACTCCATGATCTGAATAGTGGAGATGTTGTCGTTGGTGAGATAAATGACATATCCCAAGGCATAGGGTATCTGACGGTGAGAGACATAGATGAAATTCGAAAGTTTTTGAGTGATTTCACGACTTATGAGATAGATTATCTACAATTTAATCCGATAAATTAAATGAGGGAATTAAAGTGAATCTTATAGTGAGATTTGGGGTTTATTGACCACCATAAAACAACAACCAATGACATTGACACAATTACACATGACTTGATTATTACAACCAGTTTGATTATATGACTTGTTTGTAACGCTATAAAATCTAATATTTATTTTTTGAAATGCAAAATCTATTTTTTTAAATATTGGATATGTTATTGTATGTCGAAAACGAATAACATATAATCCGTAATGATACGAGCCTTATTAAAAAACATCCCTAAATTTAAGTGGAGGAAAAAGAGTGCATCACACAACTATAACAAGCAACATACACGATCAAAAACCTACTGATATTCCAGCACTAACCCAGAACAAAGTTGCCACCGACAAGGCTAAACACCCATACTCAGCTCGGACCGTCTATGTTAACTTGTTGTCAAGAAATTCCTTTCTTAGCTAAGTTGTCAGCTAAACTATTGCATTCACGAGGAATAAAGTGTACAATGTAATCGCATCCTTTGAGCAGTTCGAGACATAACGAAATCATTGGCTTAAAGACCTCCGGGGATGAAGCTGGATGAGCCAGCCAATCCACGACCAATTTGCAATCACTTTCAAGAATCAGTCTGGATTTTTTGAACCACGACGAGCTTTTGAAAAGTCGAATAGCTTTCAATATTGCCCAAATTTCTGCAGAAGTAGCATCTGTTCTACCGATATACTTAGAAAACCAGATTAAAACTTTTGACTTCTCGTTTATTAAGCGGCCGCCTATACCCGCCTCTCCAAAGCTGCCTCGCACTGCACCATCTGTATTAAATTTGAGCGAGTCAACTCCAGGGGATCCATTCGCTCTGATTCACGATCGAATTGGCGGTTCTAATGTATCTTAGATTGCTTGGATTGCTAAGGATATCTGCACAAGAAATTCCCAATCCTGGCCATTTGGCCTTGCACCACCAAAATAATCTCAAAATACACGAGTCAAAGAGATTCTCTACTTCAACCGATACGCCTTTAAAAATAACCTCATTCCTATATAACCATATTGACCACACGAAATTGAACAGGCTGAGAATCCAAACCTGGTTGTCGATTGTTGGCTTTGGAATAAAAGTCCATTGTTGTACCATTGCTCCAACATTTGCAGGCATGACATAATTGATTTCCCATAGCCCCATCCAGCGTTGCCACAACTTCCAAGTAAGTGTACAATGACAGAACAGATGATTAATCGTCTCCGGGAGCTCGTTACAAAGTTGACACAAACTAGATTGCTGAATTAAACATCCCCTCTTAGATAATTATGCTTTTGTAGGAATTTTTCCTAATATTAATTTCCACACAAACATTTCCACATTTGGTGGAGCCATGTTGCACCAAACCAGCTTCCATACAGGATCTTTAAGATAACTAATTGGGCAGGATGCTTGGCAGAAAGATTTCACACTGAATAAACCGTTTGAAGAAGCCGACCATCTGACACTATCTTGAATTCCTGGTTGAGGTCTGCATCCCGATATATGATCCGAGAAATCCCTCCAAATGTCTAGTTCCCAATCGAACAAACTCCTTCGCAGTTCTATGCTCCACTTCCAAACTCCAATTAGGAAAAAACCAAAATCTGCTATTGCACCACTTTTTTTGACAGCTAGAACGAAGATTCTTAGAAAAGAATCTTTCAATGCGGAAGAACCTATCCAAACTTCAGACCAAAACTGGATAAGCTTACCATCGCTCACAAAAAGTCGAATGTGTTGTGAGAAAATATTTCCTTAAAATGTCTAATTTGTAACAATTGTTTAATTAAGTAACTTATTCGTAATCTTTTGAAATTAAGTGACCTATTACTAATAAATGAGTGACCTATGATGTAATTTACCCTTTATTGTATCACATTCAAAAAGAAAAGAGAGAAATTTTAACGCAAAGTTTGCAGAAAAATTGCAGAAAATTGAACTTTTTGATGAATGATGATCACAAGCATCTACCTTTGACCCCACTCATGTTTTCTGTTGTTTCTAACTTTATACTCTCAAAGGAGAGTATATTAGTTTAATTCTTGGAAATAACATTAATATTTTTAAGAAAAATAATTTTGCACTTCGAATATAGATTGTAAGACAGATATATATTACAAAAAAAAACCTTTATATATTTGGATATGTTGTCACGGGGCTAGACTTCTGAACCAGCCCACCGTGCGGCCCTAGTCGAGTCCTTAAGACAAACGACTAAGTAAGCCTGAAATCCTTCTCCGGAAGATCGAATTCTTCCAAGGAACACAAACACAAGATCGTTCCAAGAGGAAACGAACAAAATCAAGAACGCGAAGAACACTACATAGTGTTTTTAGAGTAAATGCCAAGTGTATTACTCAAATGATGGATGATTCCAATTGAGGTGGGGATGCCTCTATTTATAGTTGAATCCCCATACAATGAACGGACGAGATCAAATCACACTAATGGCTCAGATCGAAAACCACCTACCCAATCTACACTAACTAAGGAAACTCTATCACTATGAAATTCTTTCCTTAAGTTTGTGTTTACATTGAGATATATTCTTATCCCTTGGTATATTCCCTGGTAAGATGTCATCTATTAATTTACCAGGCTCAATGTATTTGAGATTTCTTTTAGTCTCCAACGATCGGACCAAGTCAGGTGGTCTTCTAGGCAAGCCCAAAACCTCTTGGGTTGCTTGTTGCGCATCTCTCTCGGACCCAAATATGCGGGTCGTGACATTCTCCCCCACCAAATTCAATGATGCCCTCACCGCTGTCTCAAAAAGGACTTCGCTTGGTTGATCTTGGGTCTTCCATGGTACCTTGGCTTGCTCCCAACTCAAAATCGGGCAATGATGTTCCCCCATAAGAACGGCTCCCCCTATAAGGAGCTCGAATCGAAAGTTGTCTTCCCACAAGTGCTCGCCTTGGTTCCTTTATGTATTTATAATCATTGCACATCTCGATGAAGTTTGAGATGCACCTCTTCCATGGCATTCACTCTAACCGGCATCAACCCTTCCCTCGTGAAGTTTGGTGCCTCGTTGCCCATTGGCAACTTTTCCCGCATTGACCATTCTTCACACTTAAAGTTTAATGCTTCTTCCACCTTGCCCAAAGGTGCTTATTCCACGGGCCTCAAAAAAAATGACTTGGGCAACTCAAAAGAAAGTAGTCCCTCCAGGCCCAAATCGATGTCTACAAAGCATATTTAAATAGCAAAGTTGAGCGTCTTGGTTTTGCCCTTGTACGCGGGCACAACGCAATGTTGTTTGCGATCCAAAAAACAAACGACGTTGGCACAAGGAACGATAAGTGCATCTATACGGTCAAGGAATCTTAGTCCCAAAACAAAATCAAAGTCATCTAAATTGATTACCTTGAAGTCTTCCTTGCCCTTCCATTCACCAGTTGTATCAACCTTCCGTGCCGTTCCAAGCAATTGGAACTTCTTTAGCATTCACGGTCTTGATCTTTTAGTTGAACCCACAACTCTAAGACCAAATTTGTCGGCAGCCTTCTTGGACATAAATATATCGGTTGCTCGGTGTCCACTAGAGCACTTCTCGATTCAATGTTGATGTCGACAAACATCAAATGGTAGGAAGAGTTTCGAACCAAGTGTTGGTGAGTCCACCCCCTTGAATGGCTTGAACATGGGCATGCTCGTAACTTGTGTGGCCCTTTACATTGGTAGCACTTTAGTTGCTTCTGACCTCGGCTCGATCGCTTTGACACTGTAATCGCACCAAGTCTCGTCACTTCTTCTTATGACTCCTCGGACTCATCGCGCTTTGACAAAGATTAAGACGATTATTCGAGGAAATCTTTCATCATGTGCTTCCCTCCGCAGATCGCAGCACACAAGACCTTCCCCATTCTTGGCTCCCCACCACAGCCCTTATCGGGGCTTGAGGGACTTCATCTCAAACTCGGCTATGGATTAATTGACCATAGCCTTGAGAGTTCCTGACCCCATCCTAAAAGCTCCATTTTGGCCCATCGCTAAGCCCGTTTTTTTGATGATGTCGTGATTTGGAGTTTGAGTTGATGAATCGACATAACTAGGATGGAAATGCTTGAGTTCATTTTGCCTCCTAATCATTTGGGTAAATTGTTTTTGAACATGAAATCCCATGTCCGGATGGGAATATTTGACTCGTCGCCACCATAAAAGTAATTTAATGAAGTAATGTTTACCTTATATCATCCATTCAACGAAAATAAATGCTCCACACAAAACGTCTTGGGTCGATCTAGTTCCACAAAAGCTTTTGCACGCCCAACTTTGGTCCGATTTTGTCGTGTTAATGATGATCACAGCCCTTGTAAACAGCTCTCCATTGAGCCCCTTAATTTCCTCCATCATTTTCGCCTTCAAAGCCTTGGCTCGGCCGAGTGCATTTTTTCTTGGTCAAGGTCTTACACGTGATTCTTTAGAACTTGCACGCTGCTTTCATAAAATTCAAGATGTAAACGTCAATCTCGGGCATCCTTTTACGGAAAGCTTTTCCACCATTTAATAAGTGTTACTCGAAAATATAATTCACCGGGTGTCTACACCCTTTGTGCTGCGACATTCCCTCCTTTCTTTGCCATCTCCAATTAGTGTTTGTCGAACAGAACTATCCATTGTCAAATAGACTAACTAGCCCATAAAATAGTCCTCAAGACAAACGACTAAGTAAGCCTGAAATCCTTCTCCGGAAGATCGAATTTTTCCAAGGCACACAAACACAAGATCGTTCCAAGAGGAAACGAACAAAAGAGAAAGGCAACAAGAACAAAAGAAAGAACGCTCAAGAACGCGAAGAACACTACAAAGTGTTTTTAGAGTAAATGTCAAGTATATTACTCAAATAATAGATGATTCCAATTGAGCTAGGAATGCCTCTATTTATAGTTGAATCCCCATACAATGAACGGACGAGATCAAATCACGCTAACGGCTCAGATCTAAAGCCACATACCCAATCTACACTAACTAAGGAAACTCTGTCACTATGAAATTATTTCCTTAAGTTTGTGTTTACATTGAGAGATATTTTAGTTGGAATAAAGATAATTAATTTTTCAATGTATTTGGGCTTTCTTTTAGTCTCCAACGATCGGAAAAAATAATTTTAAATCTCTCACGAGCCCAAATGTGCGGGCCGTGACACTAATTTTTGAACTTAATGATTTTATTTTATTTATTTCCAAATGCCGAATGAACTATCAATATAAATAAATAACCCATTTCATAACTAGATCAAACCGGTTTTTTTTATTAAAGGTAACAAGTATATGTACTTTCTACGACAGTTCACAGTTGGATTTAAACAATTTAGACCCATTTTTTCTACCAAAATTGAAATATATGGAAATTACTTGAACCGCAAAAAAAAATCACCGATTAAAATTTAAAATATATTTTCCTAATAAAAATGTTTTAAGGAATTTGCCTTAATTCGCAGCATTTTGCTCTTCAATTAATGTTTAATTAATTCGGAGCATTTTCTTTTATTTTTGGGTAAATTAGTGGTTTTTTTTTCTTTTCGGTTCTCGATTCTCTGCTTTTTTGCATTGATGGACACGTTTGACATCTCGTTAACGTTGAAATTACCAACACAGCTATTCCGACTAGAAAAATCTGTCGGCTTATGAAATTTCTTTCGAAGTCCTCAAGATTCTTACACTTTTTAAATTTATTTTTAATATTTCAAGTTTTTTTTTTACCATAATTTATCTGCCCTTCCTTCTATAAATTCCCTCCCAACTCCAGCTTTCTTCATTGCGTTAAACCCATCCTTTCGTTATTTTCGTTTAGGTGATTTTTCTGTTTGCTCTGTTCTTTTTCATTCTCTCTTTAGTTCATTTAGTTTTGTTTTTATGTTTGATGTTTGATCTTCTCTTTAGTTCATTTTGTGTTCTTCATCTTAAGTTCGAAACTTTTGATGAAGAATTCACTTTATTCCCCATGTTGCTATTCTTATTTTGACCTTATGGGGTTCTGTTTTTCTGGGCATTTTGCTCTCAAAATTTGCATGTTGAAGAAACAAAACTCTGCCGGAATGCAACCATGGTTTTTTGGGCTAAACAGGGGCGTTTCTCTGCCCAAATTTCTATAGAAAAACAGTGCCATATGATCCACTTAAAAGTGATGGTTTTAATGATTTTCTTTGAGCTGCATTAAGATTTAAATAAAAAAGGGGATCTCATATGTCTTGAAACTTAGTTGAACAACAAACATAGTTTGATTTTAAAACTTACTCTGTTTTTGAGCTCTGTTTTCTCTTTTTTCAGTTCAAAGAAATGGCCGAGCGTGCACTTACCCGCGTCCACAGTCTCCGTGAGCGTTTGGACGAGACTCTTATTGCTCACAGGAACGAGATTTTGGCCTTGCTCTCAAGGTAATCTTCAAAGATTACTTTCAAATTTTCTCTGCATGTTGTTTTTTCCCTTTTCTTTTGAAATGTTTATATTTGCTATGTTTCATTGTAGGATTGAGGGTAAAGGAAAAGGAATTCTGCAACACCATCAGATCATTCTCGAGTTTGAAGCTGTGCCTGAAGAAAACAGGAAGAAGCTCGCTGATGGTGCATTTTTTGAGATCCTGAAGGCTAGTCAGGTAAAACAAACCATTTTCTCCATTTTCTTTTCGTTTCTTTTGGCTACAGAATCTTGATCTTGGTCATTTTTTTGTGTTAACAGGAAGCGATCGTGTTGCCCCCTTGGGTTGCACTTGCTGTTCGTCCACGGCCTGGTGTTTGGGAGTACATTAGAGTGAATGTTCACGCCCTTGTTGTTGAAGAGCTCTCTGTTGCTGAGTATCTTCACTTCAAGGAAGAGCTTGTTGATGGAAGGTAACAATATATATATATATATATATATATATATATATACTGTAGCGTAGAGTTCATTTGATCTGTTTATTCAAATTTGTTGGTTTTTTTCAATGTTTTTCTTTTTGTTTTGTTTGCAGTTCAAATGGAAACTTTGTTTTGGAATTGGATTTTGAGCCCTTCAATTCATCTTTCCCTCGCCCGACTCTTTCGAAGTCGATTGGTAATGGTGTGGAGTTCCTCAATCGCCACCTTTCTGCTAAATTGTTCCATGACAGAGAGAGCATGCAGCCTTTGCTTGAATTCCTTAGAGTCCACTGCCACAAGGGCAAGGTATATGTCCCATAAAAACATCACTCAAATTTGTTGTCAGTGCATAGATCAGACAGATTTCCTTGCATGTTGATACTTAGATTTAGTAGATTCATAGTATAGTCTGTTTTGTCTTTGTGGGTTTAAAATACTGAGGGTTTTAGTTGTTTTTTGTTTGTTTCTAGAGCATGATGTTGAATGATAGAATTCAGAACCTGAATTCTCTCCAACATGTTCTGAGGAAGGCAGAGGAGTATCTTGGTACACTGCCTGCTGAGACACCGTATGCCGAATTCGAACACAGGTTCCAGGAAATCGGCTTGGAGAGAGGTTGGGGTGACACCTCTGAACGCGTGCTCGAGATGATCCAACTCCTTTTGGATCTTCTTGAGGCACCTGATCCTTGCACCCTTGAGAAGTTCCTTGGGAGGATCCCCATGGTGTTCAATGTTGTGATTCTTACTCCCCACGGTTACTTTGCTCAAGACAATGTTTTGGGGTACCCTGACACTGGTGGCCAGGTCGTTTATATCTTGGATCAAGTCCGAGCTTTGGAGAATGAGATGCTCCTCCGTATCAAGCAGCAAGGACTCAACATCACCCCTCGTATCCTCATCGTGAGAGCTCTTGATTATTGCTCGTAGCTTTAATCATGTGTTTCAGTCTTCTTATGTATATGATTTGGCTATCTTGTAGGCTAATTTCTTTGTTTCCTTTTCAGATTACTAGACTTCTTCCTGATGCTGTCGGAACAACTTGTGGTCAAAGACTTGAGAAGGTATATGGAACAGAGCACTCGGATATTCTTCGAATACCATTCAGAACAGAGAAGGGAATTGTGCGTAAATGGATCTCAAGATTCGAAGTCTGGCCATACTTGGAAACATACACCGAGGTGAACCACTTGAACCATTGATATTCCTATGTTCATTTCTATGATGGTTGATCACATTTGTTTTATTTACTAGTAAATCTGTTTGTTTCACAGGATGTTGCTCATGAAATTTCCAAAGAATTGCAAGGCAAGCCAGATCTGATAATCGGAAACTACAGTGATGGCAATATCGTCGCCTCCTTGCTCGCCCATAAATTGGGTGTCACACAGGTTTGTGAAAAACTAATTTACTAGGATCTTTATATGTTCTCATATATTCGATTTCATTCCGGTACAATGACTTGTTTTTTCACCCTTGTGTAGTGTACCATTGCCCATGCATTGGAGAAGACAAAATATCCAGATTCAGATATCTACTGGAAGAAACTTGAAGACAAATACCATTTCTCCTGCCAATTTACAGCTGATCTTTTTGCCATGAACCATACAGATTTCATCATCACCAGTACTTTCCAGGAAATTGCAGGAAGGTATATATAGATGATTTGTGTTCTCCGTATTTGATTTGATATTTTCTCGAAATCCCATTCTTTAACTCGGCGGATAAAGATCATTAACACGATATAATTCTCTATTGATTTCCAGCAATGACACTGTAGGTCAGTATGAGAGCCACACTGCTTTCACCCTTCCTGGTCTCTACCGTGTTGTACATGGTATCGATGTGTTTGATCCCAAATTCAACATTGTCTCCCCTGGTGCTGATATGGAGATATACTTCCCTTACACCGAGGAGAAGAGGAGGTTGAAGCATTTCCATCCTGAGATCGAAGACCTTCTTTACAGCAAAGTTGAGAATGAAGAACACTTGTAAGTGCAAGTTTTCCACCATCAAAACCGATTACTAAAGCATCTGTTGTTTGATCTAACATTTTGTCCATGATTGTCCGACAGATGTGTGCTCAATGACCGCAACAAACCAATTCTGTTTACAATGGCAAGGCTGGATCGTGTCAAGAATTTAACCGGACTTGTTGAGTGGTATGGCAAGAACGCAAAATTGCGAGAGTTGGTTAACCTCGTAGTTGTAGGTGGAGACAGGCGAAAGGAATCGAAAGATTTGGAAGAGAAAGCTGAAATGAAGAAGATGTTTGAGCTGATTGAAAAGTACAACTTGAATGGCCAATTCAGATGGATATCATCCCAAATGAACCGTATCCGTAATGGAGAGCTTTACCGTTACATCTGCGACACCAAAGGTGCATTTGTACAGCCTGCATTGTATGAAGCTTTCGGATTGACAGTTGTGGAGGCAATGACTTGTGGTTTGCCAACATTCGCAACCTGCAATGGTGGACCGGCTGAGATCATTGTCCACGATAAATCCGGTTTCAACATCGATCCATACCACGGCGATCAAGCTGCCGAGATACTTGTCAATTTCTTCGAGAAGTGCAAGGTGGATCCATATCACTGGGACAAGATCTCACAAGGAGGCTTGAAACGTATTGAGGAGAAGTAAGCTCCCACAAGTTTTGTTCTACTTTTTCATATTTGTGCATACGTTTTATGTCTGTTCTAACGAAATACAAATGGTTGGAAAAACCAGATATACATGGAAGATCTACTCTGAGAGACTATTGACCCTCACCGGAGTGTACGGATTCTGGAAGCATGTCTCCAACCTTGAACGCCGCGAGAGCCGCCGTTATCTCGAGATGTTCTATGCTCTTAAGTACCGCAAACTGGTAAAATTCTCTCATTTACATCTCCGTTTGACTTGGTTTCCTTCTTTTTAACTAGATTGCTACTGGTTTGTGGTTGTTACAGGCTGAATCAGTTCCTTTGGCAGAGGAGTAAACTGAAGAGGATGTGCAACAATGGGCGGCTTCTTTTTCTGGAGAATAATAATTGTTGTTTTGGAATTTGAATTGGATAAGGATTTAGAAGAAAAAGGCTCTTTGTATTTCATTTTGTTTCTGCCGGCATTGTTTGAACATGGCGTTTTGCGCTCCTCAATTCAAGCAAAAAATTGTGTCTTGTTTTTCATCTTTTCATTCAAGTCTTCTCTTAATTTTGTTTTTATTTGATGGAACGTTTTACATCAATGCCATAGGGTTATATATCCCACGGTAGAAGATGACAATTTCATTTAGTATGTTTTACGTTTTTTAAGGCTTAAATATAATATATTTGATATCGAACTTGGGAGTCTTAATTCTAAAGCAAATGGATTAACATTTTGAATTAGTTTAAATTAGGATGAAAAAATTTCTCTTGTAATGCCGTTGATTTTTTTTTTCATTTTAAAGTTTAAGATTTAATTTAAAATTTATAGTTCAAAAGTTTAAATTTATGTGTTTAGAATTATCTTTAAATTATCTACTATCGTAATACTAACTACTAACTCCGAAGTAATTTATTTAATCCTAACGCGAACATAAAATTTTATAAATTTTATTTAAATTATTTTAGGGAATTGTTTGAATTATATGATTAATTTACTCTTATAGTTGCATAATTTTATTGTAACTTTAAGTATTTTTTATTTTTAATAAAATTTACTGTTCTTATTTAAAATAATAGAATCTAAACTTACAACAGTTAAATATAGGCAAAATAACAAAAAAGCTTTAACGTTTATATGTTTTGTTATTTGGTTTTTTACTTTTTTTGAAGTAAACAATTTTTAATATTTTAATTTGGTCTAAATATGTCTTTGTTTGATAAAAATTGTCGGTCAACTAATAATCAATAGTTGATTTTGACTAAACTTGCTACGCGTTAAGATCTGCTGACATAACACAAATTTTTAAAAAAAATTATTTTGTTATATCTTTCTTTATGATGACACGTGGCTGATTATCATGCTAACACATGACCTAACCGAATTGCTACATACAGCGGATATAGTGTTGATACGTGATAAATATGATGGCATGTTAGTCAATCTTAGCGCATGACAAATCCATTCAAAATTAACCATTAATCGTCAGTTGACTGACAATTTTCATTTAACAAAAGCATATTTGAATAAAACATTAAGAAGCTATTTGTTCAAAAAAAAACTAAATAACAAAACATACAAACGTTAAAAAAACATATTTTTTCATTTTGCCTTAAATGTTAAATTTGTTGAATCAAATGTCCCAGTATCCTACGACTCAGACTACAGGTTACAGTATATTTATTTGGAATATAGTTCTTAATTTTATTTTCATACCTACAAAAATGAAACATTCAGTAATGAACTTGATGTCCAAAAGAGGGAACCACCCGTATACGTATTGGATTATTGGTATATATATACCTTTACAAGTTTGGCCTTTCAAAACTTGCAAACTGTACTGTACACTGCTACACCATCGCCATGCTTCTAATTCTTCTCTTGTGCATTTCTGATAGCGTAAACTACACAAAAAACGACGACCTCACATGCATGTACAAGTATTTTACCTCGACACTCCCACAGAGTGATAATTACAAAGATTGACTGCGCAAACCGGCACCGGCACCGGCACCAGCACACAAAACTATTGACCCCAAAATACGCCACTTTGTAGCAAAGGCTGCTGTCCTTCTAAACCCTACAATTTTCTCCATCTATTCTTCTTTGCTAGTTTTCAGAGGTATAGGTTGTCTTGGATACAAAATGGTTGCCAACACTAAAGCGAATGCAACACCAACTACTCCGCTAAAAGGTTGAAAGGGGTAAGCTCCTGTTACCCACAAAGGATGGTTTGCCTTGTAAACTAGAAATCCACTTGTTTGTAGAACAAAACTTGAAGCCATTATCCCAGCCCGTAACCCAATTGGAATTGAGAGGCTGCCCTCGTTTCTTTGCCGTATGCCCGACAATGCTAAAGATAAAAGCCATAACCCGGGTATCGCCATTGGAGACCTGCAATCCCATTGAACCATATTGGGGCAACTGTTAGCAGCCTTTTTATTTTTATTTTAAATAATAACTGATTTACAAATACAAAGAAAAAAGAAAGAAAGGGGAAATGAGCCTAGCCGGGAATGTTACCTCTGGATCAATGAAAATGCAAGCCCTGATATGATAATTCCCTGATGATAGCCAAAATCTGCAGCAACTTCATCAGGCAGCCATGATCTAAAAACCAGTTCTTCAACTAGCACAATGCCAGTAGTAGTAACAAATCCTCGAACAGCCATCACAAGCAGTTTCCCATAAACTTTGAGCCTAGCCGGGAAATCCACAGACGATGGAAGAAAATTTGAAGGCAAAGACAAACTGACACAGCCAAGCAAAGCATTTACAGATTGTATTAACATAACAAGCATGACTCCACCAATCAAGCCCGTGAGAAGACCTCTGATCTGCAAGTAACAATAGATATATTAACTCACTCTGTCTAGGATAATAGCAACTGTTCATGACTGTTAAACTTAAGATTTCCTCTCAAAATCAAGCCCCTAATTGACCAGGTGCAGAAAAGAAACAATCTCAAAGACATACACCAACATGCATGGTAAGAATTAGAAGCTAACATATGAGATAAATATAAATGGCCCTCAATCTAGATTTTTCTTCAATCTAGATATATACCGTTGATGATGTCAAATCCAGACCATATTGCTCAAATGGATTTTCATAACCACGTATTCTTTTGCCCCATAACATGACAAGTATCATGAGAGCAGCATACAAGCCAATAATGGAAATAAGTTCAGCAAACTTGGAGGGATTATTTGTTGTCCAGCTCAGCACAAGAGTTGGAAGCAATGGAACAATAACTGGTGACCACAGAACAAGACCCATGCTGACAAAGCCAAGAATCCTGTTGGAAGAAAGCAGGACACGAGGAAGTGTACAACATCAGTACAAAAAGAACAGAGAGATGACAAACACAAATCTAGGTGGAAAAGTAGAACACCATCAGCACCAAGCACCCAGATTTAAAACATTTAGCATACAATCTCTTGCCTGAACAAATTGATCCAAGTTACTCTTAATTGTAAATTCAAATAGAATTCAAATGTGGGTAGGGAAAGTTTCCAGCCACTTGATACCTTTTGTGTAAGGGGCGTTCAGCTGTACGGAGAAATGAGATAAGCCTATCCGTTAGACTCACTGCACCACGTATACCACCCCAAAGCAAGGCAATTTTACCAACTAGCCTCAAAATGCCACCCCTTTGTCCCAAATCTGCTAACATAGCAACCAATCTGCTGACAAAGACACACGTAAGTAGAGTGCCAAAGAATACAAAAAAAAAAACAGACAACTTCAGATGCAACAGAAACATAAATCAGGCATATGGTAAAGACCTTTCTTGATCCAATTCACCATCCTCCTTTGTAGGTACAATAGGACCAGCAACTGACAAGGCTTTCTCTGCAAGACTACTGACCATGTTGATTTGGTGTTTGTCACCTACTATCTCCTCAGGAGTTCCAGGCTCTTTATGCTGATGAACTTTCTCCTCGAATGTCTTGGATGAACTTTCTGCAGTTCCATTTTCTTCTAGGGGATCCTTTGCATTTTTATACATCAGCAAGAATGAGAAGAATGCTAAGTTGGGATCAGGAAAAAAGTATATAAAGCACAATCAACATGCACGGTATATGACAATAGAAGATTAAAAGTTTGAAATAAAAATCTTTCAACTAAAAATAATTCAACATTTCCTTGAATACTCTTGGTGCAAAATGGATATGACATGAGCAGGCTTTTAACCATTTTGGAAAAAACAAAAACTATTCATTTAACCATGAAAGATAGGGAGCAAGGTCAAAAAGGTTCCTAGAGAATCAAACCATGACATAAACATGAAACAATAGTTAGAAGCAATTAAATATTATAAGCATAATTCCTAGAGAACATTCATACCTAAAAGTTAATGACAAAAAAATTCAAAAAACACCTTGCTGATAATTAAATTGTTGAAAACCCTTATTACTTGCCAAAATTTCCTTAATTTTTAGCAACAAACCAAGGATATCACTGCTAGACCCCTTGTACAGATAGGTTTAACCAGCCAACAAAAAATATATAATGCTTATATAAAAAATTCTAAAGAATATAACAACTACCTGGTTTGGCAGTGGAGCTAGCAAAGCTGATGCTCCCAGAGCAGCTGTAACAGCACCAACCATGACACCGTCTTTGTTTAGGCTTTTCAAACCGGTTTCTACCTCTTTTTTGCTACTGAGGCCATGCAAAGTACCATTTTGACTAGTTTTAAAAACAGGTGATTGATCAATATCCGTTATACTAGTACTACCATGATTTTCCCTCGGAGATATTTGCGTTTTTTCAACAGCTTTAACTTCACTTTGATCATCATCATGAACTGTAGATAGATGAAAATACTTCCTCAAACCAGCTAAGCTAGATCCTATAATAACACCTATTGGCAGCACTCTCCTTAGATAACTTGTGCTCTGAACAGCAGATGAAATAACCTTGATAACAGTCTCTCCATTAATAGTACCAACTTTACCCGAGGTATTGTTAAAAACACTCTCCCTGCCCTCAAAATCATTAAGCTCCCCATCATCTCTAATAGACAGAGACACTGCATTTGAAACTGTTTCAATATCTATAGCAAGTTGAGATTCCATTTCTTTCATGTCAGATGCACTCAGCCTGCGATGAACTTCCACCCTTAAAGAATCCAAAATAGTAACTTTTACAAGCTGCGTCAATTCCTCTAATCCCCTATAGTCCTGTCCAGCATTTCCATTTATATTGCCTATAGTCTCAAACTCTCCAACAGGGTCATGCTGCCTTTCAGTATCTAATATTTCATATGATGTTTCAATGCAATTTTCCATTTCACTCACTTCAGCAGCTGGCGCCTCAGGCTCTCTGCTATAAGTTGTAAGATCACCAGTAGAATCACTGTTCTCTCCTGGTTGTTCCAAGAGCATCCACTGACCACCTTCTGGAAAGTAGTCGAGAAATAAAGCTGTAGTTGTATCTACATCTAGTGGTTTGGTACTTTGTTTTGAAAGCAAAAATCTGTTGACGTATTTACTATATGGAATGCCATTTATAATTCTATCTGAATAGTCAGCCAGAGGTTTATGACCAACTAGACGATCATTGTTTCTTGGAAAATCTAAATTACTGCCTGCAATATTTCCCTTAGAATCATCACTACCAGTCTCATCAGATGGAACGGGATTTTGTGGGGATTCCTTCCGCCGCCATTCACTTGTTGAGTCATCCTGCAAGGCTGTACCGTTGCCACGATCATTATGTGTGGGAGGATCATGCAATCTACTGGAAATCATACCCTGGTTACTTTTACTGCCTTCGGTTTCTCTCAACTTTTTATCATTTTCACTGCCCTCTTTTTTCCCAGATGAATCTTGCATCTCAGGCAGAGACTCAATATTCTCAGTCCTAACCTCATGTCCAACATTAGAATCATTTTCTTTTTCCTCCTCAAGTTGATCAATCATATTTTCTATCACACCAAACACACTGTTAACAGCCAATTGGGTGGAATCATCCATCCCCGTCAGAGCATCTAATGCTTGAGAAACATTGAAGGATGCAGTATTGGAATCAGTGACGGGCTTATTTTGATCGGATGTACGATGCAGATCTTTTTTCTGATCATCGTTCCTTTCCCCTTCCTCTGGTTGGGCTTCAGAAGATCCTGCAGATGCCACTTTATTTTGGTCAGTCAAAGAATCCACAACTTTTTCTTCCTTTTGCTGGGAATTATTATCATCCTTCGTTTCAGTTTGGCCTCCTACTCCACCATCTTGGTCTTCTTTGGACTCACCACTACGTATTTCATCTGTGCTACCTTCCTTCTCAGGTTGGGTAGTCAAATTAGTCTTAGCACTAGTTTCTGATCCTGGTTCAATCAAGTCAGCATGTGGAGAAGCTTTTTCCTTGTTGAGATCATCATTTTCATGAATTTTTCCCGATTCGTTTGTATCCTTCTTGACTGAAGAAGAAATATCACTGTGATCTCCACTTGCTAGTTGAGATTGACCTACATCCCCAGACTTCTTCATATTGTCTGAAGGCTGAGATTCTGATCCCTGTCCAGCAGTAGCTTTCTCCGAGACAACTTGATTGCTATCAGTCCCATTTGCCAAATCCTGAGCTCTTTTTATCTCATCTGTAGAATGAGCTTTACTGGCACTTTCTTGGACTTTTGACTCGGACCCTGATTGCATTTTGGGAATCCACTCAATACCCTGTTTTATATTTGTGCCTTGAGAATGCATAATAACGGATACAGCTCCGGTGAGTTTTTCACGAACATCTTCTGGAACAGCATCTTGCAAAGCTTTCATAACTGTTTCTCCTTGATTAACAGCAGCCAATACCTGGATGTATATACTAAGATTATTTAACATACCTCAAATTTATGTCCCAAATGCTTATTTCACATACCTAAAGTTCAGGTCTAAAAATTCTTAAAGTCATGCCAGATTAAAATTGATGCTTAGATAACCAAGCCTGCCACACAAGAAAAATAATAAAAAAATCGGAAATAACATCATATAAGCTGAATTTTCCATAAAACACTTTTAAAAGGAAAACAAAAATAGATATCAACAAACCACGAGGAAAATCATAAATCGATTAAAGAAAGTCAAACCAAATATGGAAAGACCCAAAATGCTTAAATTACTCATTAAAGAACTCTGTCACAAAAATTGTACAGTTTACATATTTCCTTCCCACAAGCACACATGCAGAAGCCGTCCTTTAATATTAGCTTATCATTTTGATTGTTCAAAATTCAGATTATACTTGATGCAAACTAAGGCAAACGGAAGGCTAGAAATTGATGAATATGTATTGACATTTTTTAAACCCAGAATGATAGTACATGTAAGATAAAAGAAGAAACTGCTATGTTTATAAGCCCTACCTTCTGCTTCTCTGCTTCTTTCAAAGTTCCAGGCATAGTTACATCAAGCACGTTCATAACTACTTGTGCAGTTTGTAAAACTTGCCCTGTTTCTCCATCATCAGGTACAGCTTCCTCTTTGACCAACTCTCCTTCAAGAGGGTTGGCCTGTGCTGACACATCTTTGAGTGAATCTTGTCCAGACTGAAGGTAGATGCTAGCAGATGTACCACCATCTTCCAACATGTCTCTTGTAGGACCAACGGAATAGCCATTTATAGAATTTGATCTAGAAAGATCCAAAAGCTTCGCAGTGTTTCGTCCTTTACCGGTCAACCTACCTTCTGTGGAAACTAAGCCTTTTGAAAGACTGATGGTGACATCAACATCTTTTAGAAGAGGATGACGGCCCTTTAGGAGTCCAAGCTCCACTGCAGTGAGCCACTATATAAACCAATGATAATGAGGAAAATCAATTGCAATGTTCATGGCAAAACTTTATCAAGTATGATGACAGCTACATAACATGTCACTACAGCCCGGTTAGCATGACTTGTAATAACCAGGATATAGTTGGCAAATGGAAACATCTTATCATGAAATATGAAGTAAATTCTGCAGGACTTAAATTGTTCCGGGTTCAAAATCCAAATGAATGAAGGACCACAGATGAGAGGAGAGAAATGAAGACATTACCTCAATAGTAAGATGATGGCACCAAGATACTGTAGCTCTATATGAAGAACAAGAACAGAGTAGTAGGCTGGTAAAAGGATTTTCTGCAATCAATCCACGCGGAATGGAGAACAGTGGAACTGATCCGTCATCATCCTGTACAAAGAAAAGTTCACAAAAAATTAGGTTTACCATCTAGGTTTCCTCTTCCACAAAGAGGGAGTTAGGTTCTGAGCAATTGTACAAACATGCAAAGGAGAGAAACAGAAAAAAATACAAGCTATTGCAAGGCAAGTCCTAAAAGATATCTTCCCAAACGAGAAGGCAAGATTATAAGACCTTTGGGCAGTATTTACCACTAAAGCAAGTAAATTTAACAATGTCCATTTTTGGCATTTACAAATGAGTTTTTTGAAGTGATAGCATTGGAATCACAAGTTCTAGAAAGTACCTGTATAAAAAGAACAGGAATCTTCACATTACGAACTAAGCTTCGCGAACTAGATTTTGAGTAAAAGTCTTCAATGTCCTCAAAGCCATAAGAGATCATAGATATTGCCTTATCAAAGTCACGAACAGATTTAGCCGATAAAGCCTTTTCCACATCAAACCCTTTTGCTCGGCCTTGAAATAGCTCCTAGATCATTCGCGAATCAAATGAATTAGTACTAAAACACCAGAGCCATCAAGCGAATTTGAGTGAAAAGCTACAAATTTTAAAGCAATAACCAACCTTATTAGATCTTAGAATATCTATAAGTCCACCAGTGAGTTTTTCATTTAAAGCGATGTGATAAGGAGCCAATCTTGTGGCCTCCTCCAAATCAAAAGGATTGTTTATGCAAGTCGCAGCCGTCAAAGGTGTTTTCTCACCAACTTCTGCCAAGTATTTTGTCAACATGTTTGCACCGTATCCCCAGCCAACGCCCATCAATGTGTTCCATGGTCTTGCCTTATTGATGAACTGAATAACTGTGGAGATATCATCACTGTCGGCTGCTGTAAATAACCTACATAAATAAAGTTGTTAAGCAGGCTTGATTTCAGACGGCTTTTCAATGAGCTTCCAGGGAAAAAACAAAGCACCCAGCTTATATTTGATAGTAATTCTTTTGACTAATATCTGTCAGAACATATGATTTTCTCATGTAAATAATTCCCAGTTGCTACAAATATATGACAATCATTTTAAACAAATGGCAATAAACAAAAGAAGTAATGAAATATACTCGGTAAAACGAACAAATTACACTTTCAGAGCTCAATAGCTTACCGCGGAGTGGTGAGGGGCGAGCTAGCGCAGCCTCTAGGATTCATAACAACCGGGAAAAACCCACAAAAAATCGCCTCCTTAACAAACGCCTTGACCTTCTCGTCCATACTACCCTCCGCCGTTCCCGGAACCACCAAGACCGTCGTGTCCAATCCATGTTCTTCGCTCAAGTCTAAACTCTCCGGCCAATCAATCGAAACGACACCGCCATCCTCCGTGTTTATACAAACTCTCTGGTATTCCAATTCACTCGGCTCCTCCCCTCTAATTCTACTCGCCTGTATCATCCTCCCGCTATCTAGCCTCACAAAATGTCTATCTTCCTTCACCAGCCTCTCGTTCACATCCTCTATCAGCTCACTCCCTTCGAACGATATGGAGGGGCATCGGAGGATAACGAAGCGGTTAAACGGCGTCGGACTGGTGAACAAAACCCACTCCCCGATCTCGCAGGCATTGTTTCGACCTTCAGACGCTAAATTCAACCGCGACGAGAAATAAAGAGCGAGGCCGGAAGTTAGACCCAAAACCGGAGCGAGAAAACCGAGGGAAGTAAGGTTCTGGAAAAGGTTGTTATCGGAAGAGAAATCGGACTGGGTTTGGAGGGTGGGGTTGGAGCGGGAAAACTTGAAACGGCGTCGTCGTCTGAAAGCGCGAAATTCGCGGATACGGAAAGAGTTTCGAGGGGAGCAGATGAAGAGGTTGTTGGAGCGGTGAGGCGTGAGACGGAGGCTGGTGGTGTAACGGGAAGAGAGGCTCATTTATTGTTTTTCTATATTTTTCTTCTCTTTGGGGAAATGAAAAATTGAATTTTGAGGAGGAACTAAAGAATAGACAAAGACTGGAGGAAGAAAAGGATGGAGGAAACGAGTGAACAGAAATTTGAAAAGAACCGGATGGCGACGGTGATGGAGGTGGCGGGTAGCGGTGAGTGGTGAGGGGAGGTTCTGCAGTTTTACCCGCGAACTAAAGAGAAACATATGGCTTCAGCTTGACGGTGATGGATGGTGGATCCCAATTCCCACATCGGGAGGGTGGGTCCCTAAAAGGGCATTCAAAAGTAAAGTTAAAAGGAACCGTTGCCGCTAGAAACTCTTCTTTTCATGTTCGGAAGATTGATGACCTGCATCGGGGAATGGAAATTGGATCTTCTGCTCTTTTACGCAAAGGCGGCAAAGGTCATTGACCTAAATATTGGGCCTAAAAAGACAGACGCCTATCTCATGAGGAGTTAAGGCCCAAAAGTTCTTTTTGGACTGACAAAAGCGGTGGAAACATCGCTTTCTACAAGAATTATAATTTTATGTGTAACACTTCAAAAATCGGTCTAGTCGAAATTAAGTTTCATAGTTTAAATATTATACTGATTTTGCCCGCGAAGTTAATTATATTGATATTAGGCTCTAATTGAGTCAATTTATCGTTTAGGAACCTTATTAAATCTATTGAAAGTCAATTAGTGACTAAATTGGAAAAATTAAAAGTTTAGGGATAAAAGTATATATTATACCAAGTTAAGGGACTAACTTTACGATTAGCCCCTCTCTAATTCTAATTGCATTACATGGGATGATTAGAATGCTTTTCTTCATATGAAGGAAAGCTATCGATTACTAAAACATAGGAAAATAAGGGAAAAGCTTACTTGAGAAAGGAAAGTAATCATCCTTGCTATCTCTTATTTTACTTCATCTTCAACCAAGCAAGCACCTCCATTGGTGACTTTTAAAAAGCTTGTGTTTCTTCGATTCATTGATATCAAATTGTTGCTATAAATTGGGTAAGCCTAATTCCTCAAGCAATTGTCGAAATTCATGGATATGTAGGCCTTAATCCCAAGTTAGGGCTTGGCCATCTATAGTAACATAGGATTTTCAAGTCTCTAATCTATGGATATCCTATAGCTAATTGTTATATTGAATTTAGATATTGATTTTGATATCGTTATATTGATTTCGATATCGAATAGTAATTCTAACGATTTTCCTATTGTTTACCTAACTCAAGAAATGGAGAAGGGTCATCCACCATCACCGTCAAAAGCTAACAAAAGAATTTCAATCCAAGAGCCGTAGAAGCTTCGGAGTTTTGAGGTGAATGTAGTCAGAGTCTTGGGATTAGGCTAGGTGCCTTTTCTGATCTCATTGTCATCGAAATTAGGATTGCTAATCTTATTGTTAAAGGAATTTGCATCGAACCACTTAGCGGATAACCTTGGTAAGCATCGATAAGTTATAACATTGATTATTGAGTACCGATATTGTCGTTGTCATTGTTATTGAACATCGCCATTGATTTCGCCACCGTTATTGTCATTGAGTTGTGAAAGTATAGAATATTGGTCATAGAGCATAGTCAATGTTATTGTTATAGTCATTGTCATCGAGCATTGGTATTGACATAGTTATTGTTATTGAAACATTTGAAGTAAAGCTTAGTCCATTGGCATTATCATTGAGATCATTAAACATTTCTATCATTATTGTTATTGTTATTGAACATTGGTATTGAAACAATGCCTACTGATAAGAACATTGGAAATATCGAACATTGTTATTGCTATTGAACATTGATTATTGATGTTATCATCGGACCTTGGATTCGAATGACATTGGATACAATTGGCATGCCATAGAATTCATGAGCTCATTGGTACGGGTGGACTACGGTCCTAGGGCTACGTCCTATATTGTGGCGAGGCTGAGGGATGTTCGTGTTATTGGTCATTTTGGCGAGGCGGAGGGACTAGACCATTCATTGATTTGGCAAGGTGTAAGAATTCGCATATCCACTATTCCGAATCAATCCAAGGGTTATTGTTGAAATATGATATTATTGTCATCAAACACGACCATTGCATTGTTATCATGGATTCACCGCATTGTTATTGCTAAAATATGATTTGGAATGCATTTTGTTGTTATTGTTTCTGTCTGTGACTACCTCACTAGGCTATCTATGCCTAATGCATTTCATTTTATACATTTCAGGTTAAGAGATTCGTTGTTAGAGATCGGAGAATTCGGAAGATTTTGGCAAGTCACAATCAAGCTAAAGTAATGTATATCGAACCTATAAACTCATAGTGTGGTGGCAAAATGGTTGGAATAGTCACTTAAGGTCTTTTTGGTATGTATGTATTGTCCTTGGTTTGCAACTATGCCCAAGGCCCTAAATGATCCTTTTTGGTAAGTTTGAAAGTGACCTAAAATGCATACTTGGCCTAAAAGGGGGGAAACGTAGTAAATGGATTCGAATGGCCATAAAATTTGACATGGTAATAGATTATGTTGTTATAAACTTACTAGTGAAGTTTCATCGAAATTGGATATGATTTGGTAGGTTAAAATGATTAAAAACTAGACAAAATCTATCATTACAGTGTAGGGCGTATCGATACGGGTGATGGCGTATCGATACAGATGTGCATATTTAGACACGATCAATATGGGTCAATAGGGTGTATCGGTAAGTCAAAGGGGCGTATGGATTCGAACAGTCAACACTGGAATTTGAAAAATTAAATGCATTGATACGGTCTAGGGGCATATTGAAACGTGTCAACTTGGTCAATCAGTACCGGTACGGCCCCCAGTCGTACCAATACAAGGTTTGAGTCATCGAATTTGATAAATCATAAATCATGTCTCGCATACCGATACGGACAATCATTGTATCGGTACAGAGTTATTGATCCTTAACCGTTTTAACGGTCATGACACAAGTGTATCGGTACAACCTTGCAAGTACCAATACCGGTACAAGTAAATCAATTATAAGTTAAATGAAATAAGTTTGACATATTGCATATTGGCCATTAATCATTGTTTAACTCAATTGGAGGGGTCATTGATATCGAAATGACACGAAAACTTGTATGTTCACTATCTACGAGTTAAATTTTATTGTGGTATGGTTAATTTCGTTAAAAGACCTCTGATTTCTTGAATTTACAAATTAGTCTCTAGAGTCCATAAAAGTTTAAAATTTGGCCCTAAATTGATTAATGTTGTTCTGTATCGAGTCATTGCTTCTATATATCGATATAGTATCTCATCATTCAATTAAACATTGATTTTTGATTTAAATAATTGCATCGTTCACCGTATTGTCCTCTGGTAACGCTTTTCGACCCGATTCCCTACCAGACCGGGAATGGGTGTTATATTAAGTGTTAGAAATTCACTTTAAGATTCATAGTTTATGGGTTTATGTGCTTAAAATTTAAGAATTATGGTTTGAATTTAGAGTTTAGGGCTAAAATTTAAGGGTTATAGGTAAAAACCTAAATCTCTAACATATTATCCTAAAACTTAAACCATAACCTCTAAGCTCTAAAGCTTAACCTTAAACCTAAATTATAAACCCCTAAATCTAAATTCATAAACTATATACCATAAATTGGATTCCTAACCCCTAAAATTAGAGTTTGTGTGTGGAAACAAAATGTTTCCACCACCAATGCATCGTATATATTTTCTAGTATAAAAGGCCAAATATATTCATGGTTAAAGACTTTATACATCCTTTCACCCAAAAAAATGAAGGAAGAAAATAGTTGATGCACAATGTTGATTAGCTTCTTTTCTTCTATCTACGTATCGTTTTCACTTATGCATGAATCGTAATTAAAAAGTGCATATTTTAAAATCTAAAAATATTAAATTTGGATGATTTAACTACTAAAAATTTGAAATATTTTTCTGATTAAAGGCTAAAAGAACCTTAATATTATGATTAAGTGTCCTAGTTAACCTAAACATTAAATCTGAGATCAACATAATGATTTATGAAAGGCTCAAAATTTTACGGGTTTAAACTCAAATTAGCTCTGTTAAAAACAACTCAAATTAAAATAATCAAAATTACAAAATCCACTATTCCCATCTGTTCTGCGGTGGTTACAAAAAAAATTAACTTTTTTTAAAAAAAAATTGTTGGTTTTCTTCTTCACCGGCAAATGCCTTTAGCCGTTTTGCTGGTTTTGTAAATAAATAAAATTTATATATTATTGATGAATGTTTTATTCTTAAGTTTTTATTGTTTTTTTTTGCTTTGCTGTATTCATATCATATATGCTTTTTGGTAGTTTTTTCGTTTGTTTTTATAGCAGTTCCTTCATATGATTTTATAGCAGTTCATTCGTATGCTTTTATAGCAGTTATAGTCTATCTTTATGACAGTTGTCTATCTTTTAATAGTTTTGCGTTCGGATGACGAGTATTAACGAACATTTTGTTAGCGAATGAGGTTGGTTTGTAGATGCTTATGATCCCCTTTTATGGTTGTGCCGCTATGCCAAGAATAAGTAACGCAAGGATTTACTTTCTTCATAGAGCACTTTAGTCAAAGTAGTTTGTTCACTGTATTTCATTCAGAAAATTGTTAAAGTTCTTCTGAAAGTGATAGGTTTTGTATTTTAATGTCTCTCACGCTTTTTATAATTTTATCGTATTTATGTTTATACATTGATCTTTCAATGTTTGAGGTGTGATTCTTTTACAATCCTTTTACTTTGAATATAATATAGTATTTCAAAAAAAAAAACTCAAATTAGCTAATCTCTATGGCATATGTTTTTATATACTTTTAGATGTAGCTTAAATGGTAGAGCGTTTGTTTTGCATGCGAGAGGCACGGGTTTGATCCGCATCTCCAAAATCTTGTTTTTATTGATCTTGCTTCTCAGTTTTAAAAGGGTAAAATATAATTTGTTTCTAACGATATCTAATCGGGGGATGTAGCTCAAATGGTAGAGAGCTCGCTTTGCATGCGGGAGGCACGGGGTTCGATCCCCCGCATCTCAATTTTTTATTTTATTTTTTCTCAGTGAGAGGATTCGTTCTCCATGATAGGCGTCGTTTTTAGTTTTCCCTAGTCTCTCCCTGCGGCGCATATTATTTACTCTAAAGAACTCGCCCTCGCCGGTGGTGACCTGTTTCCTTCGAACGCTTCAAAGGAAATCGGAACAGTGGTAGTAAAATCTGAAATCCTACTTTCATTGGCCCAAACCTGGTTCCAATTTCCTCTGTTCATCTCTTTGCAAAGAGGTATGTTCTTTTTTCTAAAGTTAATTTCTCAATTGATTTTGTCGTTATTTGAGCTCTCTGAGATTGAAGCCTGTGCCGATTAATTAGCAGTGTTTTATCTGAATATCCAGTTGAACTTTGTCAATTAATTAGCTTCAAAAGCTAGTCCTTTTGGATATTTGTTATGTTTGTTAACAGTTTGACGCTTCTTAAGTTTCTAAGCATATTTATGTTTTCTCCTTTAAACAGGGCTCTGTTTTACGACATCAAATTATGTTGGTTTCTAGGCTTTCTAGAGTTGGATTTTGGATTGCCAAAGAACTATCGAGAGGTTTGTTACTACTCTCAATTTGGGTTCTTTTGTTACTGTTTGATTCTGTGAAAATTTGGCATTATACATATTTAGAGCTTGTTCTTAATAAAAGTTTGAGACTCTCTTCTAGTTTCTACTTTCTAAGCAGGCCAGTTTGCTTTAGCTAGAGTGGTATGTTTTGCGGGTGCTTACCGAAGCTTGATTTGAATGAAATTATTTTTAGTTTACTGACTTTACTCCAAATTGCTTTCTTTTCCATAGGCGGATATACTTGTATCTCTAGAACAAGATTTAGACAAGGGCCCTGTGGACAATACCAGCGTTCTCAGGTCAGTGGTTATTATTTTCGGGGGGTTTGCTCCTTTTTTCTGAAAATATACAAATATAACTTGGCATGGATTATCTATATATTTTGTCACTGAAACCAGCCTAGGACATGAATTATAGTTAACTCTTGTGATTGTGATAAGCTTGTCCCTGTTAATTATCTTGAATGATGGAGATACTTATGTTACCCTATAGTTGGTATTGCACTTTACAGAATTGGTAAGAATTGGATTTCTGTATCAATTATTTATCTGAAGAAAGAAGATTTCACTTTTAGGGAATAGTTTGTAAAGTTTTCCCATGATCTTTTTCTCCTTTCTTCAATTATTTCGGACAGCTCGAATTACTGCCTGAACCTAGAGCTTTTCATGGGGCCATATTTCGGAAGCATCATGATTTTTCTACCTCAGCTTCCAACAATGCTTCTGAGGGAGGGGATGAACAGAAAGAAACGTAAGTTTCTAAAATAAAATTGTATTAGCATGGTGCCTATGATTGCTTGATGAAGATGTGTATTCTTTAGTGCTTGTCTTCCTGCATTGGTGAGTTATTTAGATTGTATAGATGAAATACACAAACCTAATATAGATTTACTAGTTCTTGGAGAGATGATGTAACTTCAATTCAGTTTTGAGTTATTCTGTGCTGATACCACCTAGGAAAGGCATTTCCTTGTCTGGACTTCATATTGTTTAGACAAATTTTAGCATGCTTCACAGCAAACTTGAGCCTTCAGGGTCCATTAAGGCCTCAGCTGATATGGGGGTAGGGTCGCATCCAGAGCATCAGAATGCCTCAATAGGAGGACTTTTGTCTAAGTATGCATGCATCTTTGGTCAGACTGTATTTTTCTGCTTTACTGTCCATCTCTGCACAATCGAGCTCTTAAACTTTTAGTTGGTGGAAGATTTAGATTGCATATCATTCATTGACAATAAAAGTCTGGAGTTTGATAGCACCACAACATTGTTCTTTAAACAGTTTATGGTTCTATAAGCATTTAATCTATAGCTGTGTTTTTTCCTCCATTTTATTCAAATTAGAGTATCTTATTTTTCAGGATATCTGTCACATTTGTTTCAAAGGATGGAGAAGAAATCCCCATTCAAGTGCCTGTTGGAATGTCGATGTTGGAAGCAGCTCATCAAAATGATATAGAGCTTGAAGGCAAGACTTATGATCTATTGTTGATATTTTCATTAATTTTGTAGCTTTCCTTGGACCTAACTGTTGTCGTCTTGGGGTAATCCATTTACTGAAGTCCTTTTATAAAGATGTGTCTGTCTTGAAACACAATTTGTTCACATGAAGGATGCGTTACCCAATTAAAGTATAGCATAGTGTGATTTTAAATCTCCTTATTCTTTTGTTGATTAATTTACATTTCTTTGCTAAAAATTTATGGCTGCTTGTGTTGTTTCAGGAGCATGTGAGGCTTCACTTGCCTGTTCAACATGCCACGTCATAGTGATGGTATGCTAATCAAACACTTTTTCCGTTGTTGATTGATTCATGGCTATTCATAATATTCTTTTAACCTAATTATTAGGGACTAACTATTGAACTTTTTTGCTAGGATATGGAGTACTATAATAAATTAGAAGATCCAAGTGATGAAGAGAATGACATGTTGGACCTGGCCTTTGGACTTACCGAAACGTGAGTTAGTTCACCATTGAATGTGTGTGTGTGTGTGCTGAAGTTTAATCTAAATGGATCGTCATGTTCTTGTACTTCTCAGGTCTCGACTTGGATGTCAAATAATTGCAAGGCCTGAATTCGATGGAATTCGTTTAGCAATCCCGGCTGCCACTCGAAACTTTGCTGTTGATGGGCATGTTCCAAAACCACATTAGACAAGATGCAACACCTAATCTTGGTTAAGCGAGCACAGCGAATGCGGTCATTCAGTTTTGTAGCTTCTCATTTGTATTGGATCAACAAACATCTACTATCCTTGAGAGATGATCGTTTTGGCATTAATTATCGCGTATTAAGTTCCTAATAATGCCTGTGACACTGATTCTATACATCAAAATGATGTTAAGAACATGTTTCTTTCATTTATTTTATTTTTCCCTCTTTCAATTGATATGAAAAATACAGGAAACCCTAAAAGTCCTTTAAGGACATTGAAATTGAATGACTCTCTATGATGAATTGATGATTACTTCTACTTCATTTATTAACATTTATTATTTTCCTTTTCAGCATTAGCTGATTCTTTCCTGAGATGCACATTAATAAAAAAATAGTTAACTGTGTGATCATTTTAGTTTTTGTGGCTATAATCCTGACTGCCATAAGGGCTGAACGCTTCTGCAAACCAGCTTCTCTTCCTCCAAGAATTCCATCCCATTTCTTCACAGATCTCATCGCTGTGGTTGATGCTAAACGTCGAAATGCAGTGCCTCTTGTAGAACCTGGTTGTCCTCCTCGACACCTCCATCTCCTTATATATCTGTTCCAGCATGTTTTCGGCACTCGGGAGCTTAAACTTTTCGTCTACGTATCGAGCAAGCCACATGCTACGCAGCTCCGATGTGTGAAGGTTTGCAACACTTTCTATATAACCCACGAAAGCCATGTTCGGTATCAATGGGTGGATCGTGCCCCTGCCAAAAAAAAAACAGTAATAAAACATCAACAAGTCTAAAAAGAATCTTATGGAGAACTCCCAAACCAAGCTCTCTTTTTTGATGGTCTTTTTACCTATACAAGGGCATGATTCCAGATGGATGATATTCGATTAAACTACGGAATGGGTCTGGTAAAATAGTTTTGAGCTTTTTCTTTCCGTCATAACCAGTTGCGAGAATGACAACATCGGCCTTCATTTTGGTACTGTCATCGAACTCGATTCCTTCTTTCCAGAACCACCAATTCGATGATTTCTTGAAAACAATGTTTCCCTTATCAGCCTCAGTGAAGAAGTTTTCTGGCATGATGGCCATCTGACATGATGCGTAATCTTCTTCAAATGGGTGCTCTGGTTTCAATCCATACTTTTGCAATGGAAGTTTCCAAAGCAAGTAGGACTCGATGAACTTCGAAACTCCTTGCCTCTGCCAAAAACAAAGCACCATATATATATATATATCAGTTTATATGTGTGTATAACTGTATATGTGAATGTATTTGTGTTTTTAAGGGTTTTGAGTCGAGAAATGTCGACTCACCAAGGGAGATAAGAGGTGGCAGAGCAAGGTCCTGAGAATGCCTTGGTTAGGCCTTTCATGAAAGAACTGAGAAGATCTTGTTGAATAGAACAAGAAGAATGGCAAACCCCACACCCAATAATGTGGAACGGTCCAGTGAAGTGTCCTTACTACCATGGTGCACGGTTGCCCTTCTGGCCCTGTAAGTCATCATTTGGAATAGAAATTAGCACCATGGTTAATCATATAGAATTAATATTTTACATATTTGGCAAATGAAATAACTTCAAAAGTTTGTAAGATGAGAAAAATTGATCAATACAGATTTGCATGTCGTTTTCTTTAAAAGTTCCTTCATTTGTCCACCTGGACCGTCTTATCATCAAACTGATCAAAGTCTAAAATCCCATCCAATGTTATGTTTCAGAAACGTTGAAAACATGCTGGTCAAAAAAGTCCAACCCCCCCCCCCCCCAAAATCAAACCGTGCGTGGTTGGTCATGCGTTTGAAACTTGAACACAGATCAAAATCCATGCAAAGTTCGACCTTCCTAACGTGGAAAATCGTGGCCACTTGGCCCCTACCTGGCCCCATACAACACTACAGCAAATCTTACACGTATGACAACAAAAGCACAACTGCTGTTATGTCTCAATACAATATGAGACAATTATTTCCAGATAAGAATAATTAGTTTCATTATATCACTAGATTAGTAACTATCTGAATGAAGAAGTGCACAATGCTTAACTATAATAAATTACTTATTTAACAGATAATTTACCTTGATTTGCTTCTGCACATTCTACAGCTAGATCAATGGCTGATTTTTTGTAGCCAATGACTGCAACTTTTTTCCCTTTGAGTAGCTCAGTGGCAGCATCCTTGTCCAGCTTGCAGTAATCAAGGGAATGAAGGACCTTGCCTTGGAACACTTCAGGGCCTTTGCTGTTTGGGAAATTTGGAATTTTGGGTATATCCCCGTATTTCCCAATGCAAACAACCACAAACTCAAAGGCATGCCACTGAAAAGTAAGCATTAAACCCTTTTAATTTGTCGGATTAGTCGGCCAATGAGTAGGATATTTGTGGTTATACAAAAATACAAAAGCAACAAACCTGAAGGATTTCTGAATTGTTAGTCTGCACGGCAATCTGCCAAACAGGGTGGCCCGGCAATGGACTCGCATAGGCCCCAGGATTTCCAGCAAGCTCGGCTGATTCCTGGTGACCAACAAAACGGAGCTCCATCACCTTTGAATTGAACTTGACGAACTTCAACACATCAAAGTGTTTAGCATATGATTCCAAGTAATCCACAATCTCAACATGACTGGGAAAACTCGGATCATCTCTATTAGGCCATGGGAAATCGGAGAACTCGTAATCCTTACGAGCCGATTGTAGTTTCGTGGAGTTATAGGCACATGTTTTCCACACCCCACCTACTGAATCCGTGGCCTCAAAAACAACCGGGTTATGGCGAGATAACTGTTTAGCAGCCGCGATGCCACTAACACCGGCTCCAATGATGGCAATCTTGGAGATAATCAAAGGAGGGTTCTCGTGGTGAAGATCAGCCATTGAAAATTTTTGGGATTCGGGTATTCAGAGAGAAATCTGGGGCTAGAAAGGGTTTAAGAAATGAAGCTTTTTGAGATGATAAAAGCTTAGGAAATTTTTATGTTATATAGTTGCATGGAACGAAAGAGGTCATTGTCAAAGGCACGTGAATTTGAAGTAAGAGTTGGAATGAGGGGAAGGGCGGACCAATATTTACTTCTTTAATATAATATTATTACAGTTGCAAATGCGAAATTGGTCCGTCAGTGAAGGGAACTTTCGCTAAATACGTCATTTGGTTGTTAAGTAAGAATGATTAACTTCAAATTTCTGCGCATCTTCATATCCTATAAATAATTGTTACCATATATTCAGCTTATGTTTCTAATTTGTTCCTACTTTCGCCTAATTAAATAATATTGTTTTTTAATAGTTTTAGAGTGATTACAAAATAATAACTCGAACATTAATTTTTTAAGATAAATATTTTTTTCACTAAAATCGCTCGTTGGATTCTAATTAAATAATTAATAGTTTTAATGGTACAAGGTTTTGGATAATATATTGTAAATGTTTCATCATTAAATTTCCGGAAGTTATCAAACCAATTGGCTTAAATTAATAATTTTTTATTATAATATGAATAGATACTAACTTATACTCACATTTAAACTATTTAAAAAATAATAATATTTTTTTAATATGATGTGAGAAACCTAGTAGTTAGTTAGAGCCACACACTTGTCAGTTTCCTGGAAAAATCTAGTTTCCTTGCAGGAATCAGCTATTTATGTCTGAAAATTATAACATGTTCATATGCGAATCTAAAACACCCATGTTTTTTTTTTTCTTAAAAAGATTTAACAAAGTGCACGAGCCTTGCTTGAGCTGCAAATCAATTGTAAAGTGGTGGAAAAAGGGATGGAAATTTAGCGGAAACATGTGGAATGTTGTTAGGGACCAGTTTTTACACATTTGGCAGAGGTGCCTGGATTTTGAAAAGTATAATTTCTCGAAAATTTGTCAAATGAACCCTGTTTTTTCCCACCCAAAAGTTGCGTGTGTGTGTTTTTGTTGGTTCAAAGTTCATACTTTTCTCAGTCCTTGGTAAGAAGAGAATATCAATGTTGTGTTGGTTCAAAGTTCCAACTTTTATACAAATCTTGTTACACTTAGTGACTCATTTAGTTAACTGGTGCAAAAGAACCTATATTTGGATATTATTATCATTAATGAATACATAAGTTGTATTAGACAAGACAATTAACAGGGACGAAACTACATAGGGGTGGGCAGGACAATTGTTCTCCTCAATTTTTTGTACCTTTATTCTTATATTTAATTTTTTTATAAAAAAAATTAGATTATTTATGAATTTATCTCAAACTTTCAAAGATTTATATTTTATTCCTCAATCCAAAATTTGGTCCGCCGCGGACAATTAACCAACAATATATTTACTTATGTTCCATGATGACCGGTTTGATTGCATGCATTGTCAGCATTGACAGCCCAACCCCAGAACCCTGAAATTTGAACAAGTATTGAAGATGGAGAGTCAAATAAATGAACAAATTTTATTCCAAGTGAAGAAGAAAAGTTGATTAATTTAAGTCCCGGGGAAGCCTAATTCTCTATTTCTAGAAAGAATGGAGAAAAAAAATTATGATATCAATTAAAGTAGATTTGACTAAGTTAGAAAGATAGAGAATTCGGAATTTATTTTAATTACAGTCTTAATTGCTTTAGATACGTCTATACGACTATACCTATATCGGTTAATTTATCCAACTTGCTAATATTATTAGATTCTCTTTTGGCCCACGTATATACACAACATTCTCAAAGATAAATGAAAAATTATTGGTATAATTTTGTCCGAGAGTGATTAATGTAGTAGTTACATATTTCAACCTTTTTATAGAAAAAATAAAAAAGAAAATATTTTGATACTTTAATTTACACAAGTCTTTAGATGTTAAGGTTTTAGATTAGGGTTTAGAGGTTTAGTGTGTAGGGTTTAGAGGTTAGGTGTGTAGGGTGTAGAATTTAAGGTTTATGGTTAAAATTTAGAGTTTAAAGTTTAGATTTTAGGGTGCTAGGGTTTGAGATTTAGGTTTTAAATTTTATAGAATGATTGTGTAAATTTCTTTTACACATCTTGTGTATCAATAAAAAAATGGGTTATATTTTAATACACAAGTTGTGTAAAAAAATACATAAGTCTTCATATTTAAACTATAAAATCTAAACCTTAAATTTATAACCTTAAACTCCAAAAACTTAAACCCTAAACCTTAAACCTTACGCCCCACCTCTAAATTCTAATCACAAGTCCTAAATCATATACCCTATAACCTAAAACTTTAAACCCTAAAATTAAAAGGCTTGTATAAACAACAAGCTTGTGTATTAAAATTTTTCGATAAAAAAATATTTAAAGTATTTACAAAATTTAAATCAATGAACATCATTTTTATAAAATTTTGTTTAAGGAGAATTTTATTATAAAAAGAGATATTTAAACTCTAATCTATTTCATCACGAGTTACAGGTATGCACTGATAGAACAACAAATCTATTAACTCTCACGTACTAAATTTTTGTCTAAATAAAACAAATAAGTACTTCAGCCATGCATTCTATGAGATTATTGCTGAGACTTAAAAAAATAAAGTGATAGTTAAAATATATTAATTTTATAAGGTAGACTTAAAAAGTAAAGTGATATTAATTTAAAATATGGTATTGTATGTTTACTTGAATCGATTCCGTACTATATTCATTTATTAAAAATTACGATTGAATTTATTACAAGTCAAATAAAATTATTGGTGAGACTCAAATTTTAATTTTCATTAAAGTATTAACGAATACTTAACTAAAACAAACCATATTAATTATAATTTGAGTTTTTAAAATTATAATGGATCCGGTGAACACAACTTGTCGTGGTTTAAACTATGACCTACCGTTTAACTAAGCCTATGTCTCAGTTGTTACAGAAAAATACAATTTTACTTGTTTTTCCAAGGTAAAAGATATTTTTATTTCGTTCACCGTAATGCACTTGAGTTGTGGAATATATCTCAGAAATTATATAATTCTTTTACCTCACAATTATATTTTTTATTTAATCATTTGTGTCGGAATCATTAGTTAACTAATTCAGATCAAATTTTGTAGAGGTAAAATATGGGGAAGATCTTCTCAAACTAATTTTTTCTATTTCATAATATCAATATTCGAACAGTTAATCTTACTTAAAAAACCTAATATATTATCCCTTTAAACCAATTGATTATTGATTTTACCTCACGAATACATTAATTAATATGTAGACTGATAATTAAATATCATCTTAAGGGGATAATTAGTATGGATTCCATGGGTGGCGGCTTCTCCCCCATGGCTTAAGCTTTACACAGTTGGAGAGGCTATAAATTTTCCTAGGGACGAGGACTTTTGACTTTGAGAAAATTGATTACATATTTGAGTGACGGCTCCAAACCTCCATTATATTGTTTGTGTGGGTGGCTTATGCGGCAGCCAAATACAAATCCACATGCCCAAATTCTTGAAGGAGAACGGTCCAAATGCACCAATTTATGTGATTCCTACCCAAACAACAATCCAATTTTGAAATATCAACGTTTCCCCTACACGACCGTGGAACGTGCAAAGCAATTAGTGTTGGTTGCCAAAGGTTTGAAATGAAAAATCTAGAACTCCTTTCAACTCTTGCCCCAAAATTAAAGTCTGAATCCACAGCTACTTCAAATCCATTATTATTGTACGAAAACATTATCTTTACCGAAATAAAAGAAAAACATTAATTACGGATAAAATTGAGCCATGAAAAAAACCTGTGGAGATTGGATGATTTCTGTGAAACACATTACTGGAAAACATAATAGGGTTGTTGATTTCATGACAAAATTGAGCTGTGATTGTCACATAGTAGAAAAAATATTTGAGGATTCGTCCAGAGACAGATAGTGAATAGAGCTAGTGTGGACTACAATAATTTCAAACTTCGATTAATTTTTTTTAAAATGATTAAAAATATTTTTAAAATTTTATTGGCACCTCAAGATTTTTAATAATTTTTATGCCATTGAATTTCTGATTTTTAATTCATCCCTTGGATGGTTTCTGTTTTTTGTTCGAACAAAGCAGTTGATTCTATTTAATTCATATTTTATGTTATATAAAATAAAAATACATACATCAACTTGTCAAAAAATTACAATTCAATGGTGATATTTTTTATTTTTGTAAACTGTTGATACATTTAGTTCATATTTTCTTTATATTCAATAAAAATATTAATTATGGACGATTTGAAGTGATAAAATATTTTTATTCAATAATTTCAATTTTTACTTCTATTTTTGAAATCATAATAAAACATTAATTACTGATAAAATCATAGTTGGTCAACATCATAGATTAAAACTAGACTTCGGTGTCACTGATCTTGTTCTTCTGAATTTGTAATAATAATAATAAATCATTAATTATACTTTTATACATATTGCTAGTGGATTTTATTGGCTCAAAGCCCATTTGACTTGTCGGCTCACAACTACTATTACATTTATTTTAGCTTGATGCCCAAACTTACCTTCGCCTCTCCTTGGACTGCACTAGGATTTTGAAGGGCCTTGTCACTATTTATATCGTTTTCTTTTCTTTTTTTATATCGTTTATCTTTTCTTCTTTTTAAAATATATTTATATTGTTTTCTCTTTTCTTCATTTGTAAGTTTACCACGAAACACCTTATATATTTATATAAAATATTAGTTGTGCGGATAATATTAAGTATTTAGATTTAAGTTTCATTATATAAGAATATTAGTATTATGTAATTAATTTAAATATATTCTAACCTTATTTTCACTAATTGTGCATGAGAGAAAACAAAATTTTGGAGACCAAATTTGAATTATAAAATTGAATGAGTTAAAATGAAATTTTATCACTATTATTTTATAACTTTGTAATTCTATAAGGACTATAATGATATTTTCATTCTAAACAGTGACAGAGCCAAGATTTGAGGCAAAAGACAAATATAAATACTTGAAAGTGAAGGATAAATTCATAAATAAACCATTTTTTCTTTTAAAAAAGGTATATAAGAAAACAAATGTGGTTTTTTTAGGGGTGCAATTGTGTCGCCCCATTCCATATAGCTTCATCCATGATTCAGGGGCAAAGGAGATTAGGATGGATGTCTTTCTTGTAATAGATTAAGATTTTTATGTAAGATTAAACTTATATTTGTCAAATAATTTTTTAGATATTGATTTTGTATGATCTTTTTTAGGTCTTAATTGGATGATAAATTTTAGAGAATGAATGCAAATTATTGAATAAATACCTTAAATATTGATTAAGAATTTTATATTTGTTAAAAACGTTGATGGTTATTGATGTGAATCTTGTGTTTGTATTCTTATGTGTTAAACATTATAGACACTAAAAATTAATTAATTAATTTTTTTTATAAAATAAAATTATTAAATATATGACCCTTTCATGAATTTTATTCTTTCGGTTAGTATTTTAATAGTTTTATAACAGAAGTTGGAATTTTAAAGTTTATATTAAACCACATATATTGGTTTAGGTTAGATATTATATATTAATTTGTATAATTTTTTAATATTTATTCACATATCACTCTTGTAACTTTAATTGTGTGAACAAAAAAAAAAACTCCCGCTAAATAATTTTACATAGTAGTAACTAAGGGAGGTAGATGGTATTAGATTTTTATTGGACCACCTATATGCTCCCACGTGTCTTACTCTCATTCCACACAATACATACAGTCATATCTTTTTCTCTCTTCTCTCTCTTACTCTCGGCCTTATATAATCTGCTGCTGCAAAAGACCAAACAGCCAGCAGACAACGACAGGAGGTGAAAATAACCACCAATTATAAACCAACATCTGTCATTCATAAAATATTAACCTAAAATTCGGCATATGTGATTGGGATCTACCTCGGTATATTAGCATCTTAGCTTTCGATTCTCAGCATCTCGAGATCCCTACTCTCAACTTGGCCCATCCAACGGCCCATATTTCTCTATCCTAAACCTAACCCCTTACCATTTATGGACTCCCCTGATTGTTTTTCTTACAAACCACATGAGCAAATTGAAACAAAACTAGAAAATCTCTAGACATTGGAGTTAGAAGGATAAACCCTCTGCCCCCAAAAAAACATGAACCAGTTGTTGGATTCTCGGGTCGAAGCTTTAGCATTTAACTATGTAAGTTTTGGGATTTTCACTCTTGTTAATAATCTATGGACGTGGGTCGCTGCCGTCACGGCGGCGGTTAGTTTTTGGAGGATCAGAGCCTCCGGCACCGCCTCCTCGTCATGTTCCGATAAAAGTCAAGAGCAAACCCCTCCGTCGTCCGTTATTGATAGACCGATCCCCGAAGTTGAAGAAAAGCCGACAGCTTCACCTGTGGTTTCAGATTCAGTTTCAGTTCCAGCTCCAGCTTCCGTTACGAAAAGGAGAGTGTTTCACAGTTAGTTTGCAATGATAGCGTGACGAAAGGAGGAATGCCCAAGCTGACTGTTTATTACGAGAATGCTATCGGAGGAGAGAGTGATGTCGACGGCGATACGACGGAGACGGAATGGTGTGACGGTGAGGGGTACCGTAAGGAAGGGAGTTGCGGCGGAGAATGGTGGGAGAGTTGGGAAAGAGCGTTGAGGTTGAGGAAAGGGGAGACAGGGTGGTACCGTTACCAGGATTTGACGGCGATAAACGGCAACGTTGTTAGGTTATGGGACGATTCGTGTAGAAGAATGGTAGCTGGTGTTCTTGTTTAGAATTAAATTTGTAGCCTGGTAATAACGCTTTTGTCTTTAATTATTGTTTTAAGGACTTTTGGTTTAAGGTTGGGGAAACATGTGATTGTGAATGTAAATATATTAAGAAGACCAAGGCAAAAGCTTTAAGCAATGAGTTCTTTTTGGTTCATTTGTGACTAGAAATGGTATGCTGCTTAGTTAAAAAAATGGTATGCAGCTTAGTCTTCTTTGAAGATAGGGACCGAATATAAGAGACCAAAGGTTAAAAAAATTGAAGAACTGGGGAGCAATTGCCCCTCCCACAGTCAATACAGCTCCATCACTGTTTGAAGATTAATTAATTTTCTTTGAGTAGCGTAATTAAAATCAGATTAATTAGAGCTGGTGTACTGAGATTCAAACAAAGACAAGAAGCTTCGTGCATGCAACTCAAATGTGTCTCGTGAGTTATATAAGCCAATTAGTACGATGTATATACAACATAATTATATAAGACAAAACTACTGTTAAATATAGTTCATATACTAGATGAAGGACAGATTACGTCATCGGGACCAAATGTTTATCTTCTGCTGTGAATAATTTGTGTTGGCGACCGGTGATAAGTAATTATTAGTATTACATTTCGAAACACCTAAAAATTCGGTGGAAGGAGAGGTTTAGGCCGTAGGGTCCCAAGTCTGGACTATAAAAAAAATGAGGTTTTAGATGGAAAGATTGCATGCCACTCGGTTTTTGTGTTGTGTCGTTCATACTAACCCCACCATTGCCAGTGGTTAACTGATTGTAACTCAGCTTCACGTGGACACGAACCATTTCCCAGTGTCCCAGTTGCAATATAAACCAGAGATTGCCCAGCACATGTTTTGGAGGGAATATGAGATATATGTCCATGATCTAGGATTCACTTAATTTTATACATTTTTTAGACCGTTGGATACAAATAAATAACTGGTCGAAATTATTTTTTTAAAAAGTTCTTCGTGTACTATTGGTAATCTAAATTATTTATTTATTTTCATCTAACTGTCTAAAGTAGGTAAAATTAAATAAGTTTTACTCCCATCTAATAAATATAGCGGGAAGTGTTTCCTTAGAGGAGCCAGCTGATATTGTCTCCCGATGTTAAAAAGCTGTGATAGTGTTTGAATTATATGAACATGAATGGAATAAGTTGTTTGATGGCGGTGGTGGCCGGGTCACAGGGCCACCACTGCAGCTCTGTCACATGCCGAGACCCCTTTTTTCCTTTAGCAGGCTTTATTACTTGCAATAATTCCTTTCTTTTATGTATGTTGTGAGGCCCCATGGTTGCATTAGTTTCCAAATTCATGGATTCTTGGACATCAGCAAACTATTCATATTTCTCCACCATTCATCTCTCTTTCCTACTCATACCATGATGCTTCTGTTTCATTTCTCCATCCAATACAATCATCCAATAAGTTTCTTCTTCAAATTACCAGGCTCTGCCCTTCACATTACATAAAGTCGAAAGATTTTCGAGGCTAGTATGGACATTAACTCAACTATAATAGCCTGCTTCTGCCCAATCTTTGCTCTCCATCTATAAAATCCATCCCCCCGTCAATACAAAGCACCAAACTTTAACCCATAACGCTCACTCACTCAGTACGATACCATTTGACAATGGGAACCCCTTTCTTTCTCCTAATAATCATCCTTCTCATCTCCAGCTCCGCCGTTGCTGCCGCCGTCAAATCAAAGTCTGGTGCTTCATCTGATCATGATCTGGTCCGTTCATCGTGTGTCCACGCTAGCTATCCAAGCCTCTGCTTCCGGACCCTTTCTTCGTACTCCGGCCCAGCCGACACCCCACGTGACTTAGCCCAAGCTGCCGTCAAAGTCAGCCTGTCACGTGCCCGGAAGGTGGCAACCTTCCTGACAACGAGGGTGACAGGGAAGAGCCAGAGGGAGCGAGCTGCACTGAGTGACTGCGTGGAGCAGATATCCGATTCGGCGGAGGAGTTGAGCAAGACGCTGCGGGAGTTGAAGCACTTGAGAGGGGAGACGTTCGGGTTTCAGATGAGTAATGCGCAGACGTGGGTGAGTGCGGCGCTGACGGATGAGGACACGTGTCTCGACGGGTTTGAAGGAGTGGACGGAAAGGTTAAATCGGACGTGAAAAAGAAGATGACTAATGTGGCCAAGGTTACCAGTAACGCTCTCTACATGATCAACAGGCTCAATGAAAGTCGCCGCTGAATCCTCCTTGATGACGACGACGAATGAATGGACGGTTGTGATTTAACATGCTCATCGGGTCTTTATTTTCTTTTGTTTTTGCAAGGTGAATATGCATAATATTTGCTCTTTATTGATTAAGCATAAGATGATATGCCTTTTATCTAATTTCTCCTTTTTAAAATTCCAAGTTAATGTTAATATTAACGGCACTGCCGCACTGAGTAAGTTGAATTATTTGGTGATTGTTAATTTATTTATTTTTTGAATTAATTGTTAATTTAATTTAACTTTTCAACATATAATCAATGTCGGACCAAAGTGGGAAATTGAAAACGAAATATGCGATATAAGAGGAGGGATCCCACCCCGTCGCATGGATTAGTTAAGACGCATCGACCTGTCATTTTCAGGAAGTATAACCATTACGATTAAATGATATGAAAATGCACGTAATATTTAATTTTACCATATTCGATTGAACAAAGTAAGGTAGATTCTTAGGTAATATTTTTGTCTTTGTCCATTCACCAAATGTAATAGTGGCTCAAAAATGTTTGGATATGATTAAAGCTGTTGATGTTGAACAACTTTCACAATTGATACACATTTCTGTCATGTTATGCCCAGAGATTATGTCCCCCCACCCCCTAAAGAAAATCGCTGCCGTTACATATGTGCTCTACTAATGAAAGGCTTTTTAAATGTTAATTAAATACTATCATTCAGTTAACAATTTCTACAACAATCGGTTAAAACACTTAATTGACACTCTCATTTCCTCTTAAGTTGTGAGTTCAAGACTTTTCTAAGTAGAAACTGTTCAAAAAAAATGCTATCATTCGTAATATTATTTATATTAAATAAAAAAACAAATGTTATATTACTAGTTAAAGAAAATTACTACGATAAACACCAATAAAGTTCGGCCTTCGTTCTTCCTGGCCTAAACCTTAAAATCCAGATTTGGGCCCATATTTATTTAGAACTGGCAAATCTGTTATTATAACAGATTTGGGCCTGGCGTTGTGAGTCAGTAAGTGTGGGCTATTATAATACCCATTTCTTGTATTGGATCGATTAAGTGGAAATAATAATTCAGTCTTGTTTCTATTCCTAATTCTATTAGTCTCTTATTCTCTGTTTCACGAGTTATAATTTTAGTTAGTGATTTAGATCAGAAATTCTCACAACGTCCTAATCAATCACACTGTTAAGTATAACAAAATACAATTATATAAAATAAAATTCATTTATCATGTTACATATTTTATCAAATCTGTCGTAACGGAACAATGTAACGTTAGGTACCGTCAGCGACGTAACTATCAAAGGAATGTCGAGATTACTGTCGAAAGAGCAGATGCACATGGAAACATGGAAGGAGGTGGGGGAGGGACCCATTGATTTTAGTTGCGAGCAATCAAAAGGTTTTAAATCATGGGATGATGCACGCCAGTTCAGGTCAAGGTGGGTGAAACCAGTCATCAACTGGGACCACTTCCTAACCAATTTGACTCAAAAAGTAGGTCCATGTTTTTAATTCATTCCAGGCCCATCTCCCAACTCATTTTTTTCGTTGCCCGTCGGAGTTTACCATTCCCCTACTTTCGCAATTAATAATTACTTAATTTTTTTAATATGACCATTAAATTTTTATTATAACATAATTACAACACATTAAAAAAAATAGAATTAATTTACTTAAATTTCTTACAACTCAAAAATAAAAAAAGTGAAAATTTTCCATAGAGACAAGCATACCATCAAAATTTAAAAGCTTCCTGAATCTCTTTGCCTCTTTCCAATCGAGACTTATAACAGATGAAAAAAGAGTGGTGAGCGATCCAAGCTATCATGCAGAATGTTCCGCTACCCAAGACTGATTACATCATCAAGCAACCATTAACCAAGTGAAGATCTAACTTTGCGTGACCACCGACAAAATCATAATCAGGAACTAACACTGATTAAAAACTCTATACGAGAAACATGAACCGCTAGGGTATGCTGAATCATGCCACAAGGACATATGAAACAAAACCACAAAAATAAAGAAAACATGTCACAAGGACATAAGAAAACGCATGTCACAAGGACATAAAAAACGTGTGCCATAAAAGTAGAAATTCTTATTAGAAAATAAAAAAATAAGAAAAATAATAAACACCGACAATTGACAACCAATAGTTTGGTGATTGCCGATCCCCGGCTAATGCAGAAAAATTAAAAAAACTTGTAAGTGGGGCAAGATTGGTAGAGAAAAAAATTAGGATTAGTTGTTAAATTGTGATCTCAATATTTGATGTCAATAATAATGACTTAAATTTAATTTTTGGATAATTAGATTCTAATTCGGTTGACATTATTGCTATTATAATAATCCTAAGAACACGGTTGTAGTTTGAAAGCAAGGATTAGACCATGAGGAAGGATAAGTTGCGTAATCTTGAAACTAACAAGATCTTGAAAACCAATTAAACTATAAAAATTTGGGGATTGAGACTTAATTTCAAAATTGACAAGTTTTAAAATATACTTAACCAATTCCTGTCCCTGTTTGAAAGAGATTTATGATGAATAGTTCAACTTTGAATAAGTGTATGAACCAATTCAGCTATATTTGAAGTTGAAAAGGATTTGAATTTTGTTTCATGAAAACAATGAAGTAAATTAGAACAAGATATCAGAGAACATGATTTTATAATGCATAATTGTCAGGTTGGTATTATAGATTAGGTTGATGCAACTCCATTAATGGGATAAGATTCAAAAATTTAAAGCTTTGCAAAAAAGGATTCAAGCTGGCTGCATTGTTTAAAGCATATAAAACCATTGACATTTACCAACTTTACATATTTAGAAGCGAACCTACAATTATTGTCATTTCTTCTTTTATTTCTTTAATGCCGCCGATGTTAGGAATACCAAAGAGGAGGAAGTTAAAGCGTGGAGTAAGTGAAGGGTTGTAACGAAAAGAGGAGACAAAACATTATTATTAACATTTACGAACTCTACTCATCATATATAATTATTACTTATAATTACAAGACTTGGAAAAACAAATAATATAGGGTTTGGTGTAACCAGGGGGAGGTTCCATTTCTATGGCGTGGATCTCGGCTCCTGTTCCCACTTTAGGGTTCCACCATGTACGTGGCAGCCAGAAATAAAGATTGCAAAACCATGGATGCATTATGCATATACATAAGCCTCCATTGTTTATGGGTTTTGCTGGTTAAATGGGTTAAGATTGTCATTGCATTGGCAGGCAGCATATGTATAATAACAATACCTCGAGTGCTTAATTGCTTTGAATTTAGGATTTTATAGGTTATATATATGTGTATATAGAGAGAGGGGGAGAGAAAGAGAATCCGTTTACACTGTGTAAGAATTTTATCACTTGAAGAAAAAAAGTAAATAGTTAATTTTAGTCATCTATTTCACTCATCAATGATCTAAGAAGCGTGTAAAATTTAGAGTTTTACATTTGTGTGTAAGTGGATCCTAACCCCCCACACACATATATATATAACTTGTTTAAGCTGAAATATGAACTTATTAAGAGCAAATACATTTGGCCGGTTGACCAAGCTGCTCATTTTTGTTTCCTGATATCCCCTTAAGTCATGGGTTTTAAAACCATTATCAACACTAATTTCTTTCTCTTAGAATTTCCTTCCTGATCCCTTATAAGTAGAATTAAGATTATATTAAAGATTTATCAAAAAAATTGTCTGAATAAGATACAAACATAATTATGTATATAATTAAATTTATTGAATAGTTGTAGTAATAAAGGTGTAATTTCATAATGGAATCAGAGCCCTCTAAAGTCTTTAGAGATAATAGTTGAATAAACCTTGATGTAGACCTTAGTGCCTACATTATCAACCTCCTCCTCTTCTCTCTCCCTTTTCTCGATCCTTCTTGCCCACAAAACCAAAATCAACCTTCACATCCACACTTTATCTAAGATAATAAAAAAAAATTCTAACCCATGATTCCATGTTATAAACGTTAACTTTTAATGATCGGAGTTGAAAGTGATGTCAACTGAAGATTTTATACAATTTCTTTTTAATCCTATTTATGATTTAGTTCGCATAAATTTTTTGAATTTTAACAAACAAAGCAAAACTTATTTTTAGCATTTAAAAAAGCTTTTACCAGTTATACTCGTTCTTTTAATTTAAAAACGGAAGTAAAGACCGAAGGGTACTAATTTTTTTTTATGGAATATTATTATATAATTTTAAAATTTTATTATATTGTTATGGGAGTTTGAAGTATTGAAGTCAATGTGTTAGATGAGATCATATAGTATTTTTTATTTTTTAAATGGATGCTGTTGGGACCATTACATGAAACTGATATATTCCCATTTCTTGTCATTATCTTGGATATACTATCGACATCTTCATGCATATAAATTACAATGGAAAGTTGTAGATAGTATTTATTTTTATAAACACTAATGATTTTAATTAGTGGTGGTAACCGGGCCATTCGAATCGGTCATTTTCAGTTGTGTAGTTTCTTAATTTTGGTTGCTTATGGTTTAGGTACAATGCATGTCATATTAAGTTTGATTCGATTTAGGTCAGGTATAAATATACTTTATTTAAACAACTTCATTTGCAAAAATTAAATTGTCAAATGGTTAGATGTTAAGTAGTACAAATTTTTTGTTTAAAAACTTTTGGTCATGCGTTTGAATTCAAGCGATGATATTTAAAATTTATATACGTACGAAAAAGAAAAAAGAACCCTACAGATATAATTATTATACTTAAAAATAGAGATAAATTTGTCCAAACCCAATCATGATTTAAATTATTAATATAGATGCACAATATATTTTATACAATGAAACTCGAATATATAGACTTTAAAAGTTTAAAACTTGGAAGATAGATATTATTTTTAATTACTTAATTTCCTTAAAATAAGATTGATTATTTTCATGATTACCGATTAGCATCTTTCTTTGTCCATGTGCAATTCTGCATGCATGTCTATGATAAACATGCATGGATCCTTAAGACGAATGATTTCGTCTGCTAGCTTGTTTTTTCCCTTTGTCATGAAACCGACGCATGTAAGCCGAGAATCCCTGATTTCATAATTAATTTTTTAACCGAATTAATAATAGATATTAATTGAGATTTATTTGTTTCACTTTGGTCCCTATCTAAATTTTTAAAAATTAGTTTATTTATAAATTTATTTTCACTTTTGAATATTTATAGTTTGTCTCCCAACCTCAATTTTTTTCTATTTAATAAAAAATAATGAATATTAATTGTCATGAAAAATCTTGTACTTGTTCATCGATGATCTCCAATGGCACTGCTGACCTAATTTTATTTTTTTGCTATAAATTTTAATTTTATTCTCAATTTTATTTAGAATGAGAAAAAGAGATCTAAAAAAATTTGAAGAAAGAGAATTAAAAATTTAATCGACTGACCAAATGTACTTATTTGACCCAATTTTAACTTATGGTTAGTTGATTATGGACGTCTACCTTTTCACATTTTTGGAGTAATAAGACGCAATAACACCTTTTGTCCGAAAATAGCAATTTTGGCCTATATCACCATGTTTACTCATGACATTTGCACGATGAAAGAACAAATGTATAATTATGGCGTTAGTTATGTCTTGTCCCCTTCATTATCTAGTTTGCTGTCGCCATTTCATTCGACCTTTAATTCCCCATTTCCAATCTCTAATCTTGTACCTTTAGCTTCCCACTATATTTTTATGGAAATTTGTCTGTGATATTTTGGTTTAACGGTGAGTAAGACATTTTTGAAAAGTTAAAAACTTTTAACTCTAAATATTATTTTGTATAATTTAAATCTATGATATTTTAGATACTATAATAATAACGATATTAATATTAAAACTTGATTGGTAATTTAATATTTAATTATAAATTAATTAAACACAGTAATGTTTTTCAAGAACTTTGAGGGTCATGATAGATAACTAATTCCCAAACTATTTCCTTAATGGATAAAATGATGAGATAGTAGATGAAACAATATAGCATTCCTGAAAGGGAAAATACAAAAGAAATTTGTAGTGATGAAAGCCATGATTGTAGGGGCACTTTGATAGTGGTGTTTCATATGTGAGAATAAAATTTTGATAAAAATGTTAATAACTATCTGGTGACACTTACCTGTTAGGCTAAAATAGATCGAAATAAAAGTATAATTTATGAATTTTATCAAATATTAGAGTTTGTGTATTTTTTAGAGTTAGATACAAAACATTTTTATCAATATTTAAATATTAGAGTTTATGTATTTAACGATGTGAAGCAGGGACGTAGCTATAATTTGGAGTTAAGAGGGCAAAATATAAATATTTAAAAGGGGAGTAAATTAAAAAACAAACTAATTTATAAAAAATATATAGAAAGACAAAGCTAAAAAAAGAAATTTGGGGTGGAGGGCAATTATCCCTACGTAGCTCCGTCACTGATGTGAAGATTACGTAAAGTTTAAAATTTCATATTTATGAATAAATTGTGTATTTTTTTAGCACATATGAACTTACTCATGAATAAGACGAGCTACACAAATTTTTACTTAAATAGTATGAATTTAAGTTATATAATTTTTTATTTAAGGCAAAATTTATATAATTTTTACGAATTTAATAAGAATTTATGTAACTACACAAATTTTTACTTAATTAATAAAAATTTCGGTTCTCACTATTTTTTATAAAAAATTATGTTTGCGCGTTTTTAAAAAATAAACTTTTTCTCTCTTTTAATTTTAGTCACGAAGAAATTATTATTACGATCCCAAAAAAATCACCAAAAATAATCTTCTAACTTGGTGGGCTAGAATACTACAACAATTAATAAGAATTTCAATTCTTACTATTTTTTATATGTTAGCGCATTTTAGCCGATTTTAATTTTTTTAAAACTTCTCTCTTTTAATTTTTAGTCCCGAAGAAATTATTATTACGATCCCAAAAAAATCACCAAAAATGATGTTCTAACCTGGTGGGCCGAAACACCACAACAAAGAATACGGCTGAAAACAAATACATATAGAAAAAACAGAAGGACACGCATCCAAGTGCGGTACCACGTCATAGAGCATAATAATATTTCCATATCTGCCACACACCGGATCATAATCCCGCCAACCCCAAACTAGAAAATTACCTCGAGAAGTCAAATGAAAAAAAAACCACGCACAAGTCCGGACGCGCGGATTTCCCAAGTTCCAAACTCCCAACGGTAAGTATTTCCCCGCGGTGAAACTGAAAATTCGGTACCAAATTTTCAACTGTGTGCCATCATAGCACCACGCGCGAATTAACACGCGCAACGGTTACATTTATCTTTTACCTTTGTATACTTTTATATCTTCGGCTAGAAAGATAATACTAGAAGAAAGATGTTTTAAGCTCTGTTTTTGCTTTGACTCTCTGATTTCCCGGCGACAACTGACAAGTCTGTTTCTTCTCCTTGATCCCATAAAGTTTATTTCTTTATGAAAAACTTTGTTCTTTTCCGGTCAGATTCTAGAACCAAAACTGCGAGTTTGAGTTTTTGAACCGGTTGTTAACGTTCCATGCACATGCAGTTAGTACTATACGGTTCGGCTTCTTCAAACCTATTCAACGACTGAATCTGATACTTTTTTTTTGTTTTGGAGAAGAAAATGCTTCATATGATTGAAATTCCAAGAGAAAAGCTAACGAGGAAAAGTATAGGTGAGCAAAGAACAGGGTTTTGGCGTTTGTTCTTCTCTTCAAGTTAAGTGATCGTTTCTTTGATTCTTTCGGGCTTGAATGTGAATGGAAGGAGCGGCGTCTCAACGGTGTCTGCAGTAGTTTTCTGACGAAGGGGTGCTGCAGAAAAAAGAAGTTTATTTTTAAAGCGTTGTTTTTTCAAAGAGCTACAAGCGAGGAAGATCAAGGAGGAGCAACCAAATCCATTGAATTCCTTCAAAGAAGTTCATACTTTTGTAATTGATTCAAATTAGTAAGCATGAAGGCTCCACCAAATGGATTTTTGGCAAATCCTGTGGAAGGTTTGAACTTTGATCTTTCTTAGTGTTTTCTTTTTACTCTGTTTCAGTTTTTTGTTATCCTTTGGGCCCTTCAAAACACGAATATTCATGAATCATGATGATTTCTTATTGTGAGCTTGCTCTCTGGGAAAAAGTAGAATTAATTTCTGATGCCGGGAAATTTGGTATATTTGTCTATTGTTCAACGTTTTACAGATAAGGAATATCGAAAACTTTTCGGTAGTTGATGCTTTAAATATTTTTTTATGAGTTTCTGCTGTTTTCTGGGATGTTTGAAAATGTTCTGGTTGGTTTTGGAGAGCAGGAGATAGGAAGAGTATCAATTCAGAATTATGGCATGCTTGTGCTGGACCACTTGTTTCGTTGCCACCAATTGGAAGCCTGGTGGTTTACTTTCCTCAAGGCCATAGTGAGCAAGTAAGTCGCTTTCTTCATTCATTTCCAAGGAATAATTGTTCTGAACAAGCAACAGCTATGATATTTTCTCAAATTAATAAAATTTGTCCAGGTTGCAGCATCAATGCAGAAGGAGACTGATTTCATACCCAGTTACCCTAACCTTCCTTCCAAGTTGATTTGCAAGCTCCATAATGTTACACTGCATGTAAGGAGTCTGGTACCATTATCAGTAGTTTCTTTTCCTGGAAGTTTTATCTGGTGTCGAGTTATACTGAAATGCCAATCGGAATTCTGGATAGCATATGCATGAACATAACTTTGTAATGGTCAAACGATATGGAAAATCCTAGTTGCTAACTTATGGAATCGTTTAAATTTTGAATTAGGCTGATCCGGAAACTGATAAGGTCTATGCCCAGATGACACTTCAACCTGTAAACAAAGTAGGTCAGCTATTCAACTTGAGAATTAATTAATGGATACCGCGGGAGTCCCTTTCTTTCTCTCTTCGATTTTCTCGTATAGTGGAATATAGGAAGAATCTTTATTGTACTTCTGTGCAGTATGACAAGGAAGCAATACTGGCATCTGATATGGGCCTCAAGCAAAGCAGACAACCTGCTGAGTTCTTTTATAAGACTCTTACAGCTAGTGACACTAGCACTCATGGCGGATTTTCTGTCCCTCGTCGAGCAGCTGAGAAGATCTTCCCTCCTCTGGTGTGTTCAAACTTTCAATATATAGATTTATATTTTGAGATTTGATAGGTATTATGTAAGCATTTTGTGTCTAATTTCCTAAGATCTTAAGGATGATGTTTGGTAGGATTTTTCGATGCAACCACCTTGTCAAGAGCTAGCAGCAAGAGATTTACATGAAAATGCGTGGACTTTTAGACATATTTATCGAGGTATTGTTCTCTTCAAGATATTATCCTTCCCTTACACAAGCAGAGCTCTGGTATTATAACATAAAGATTGTGGATTGGTGAAAGTGTTTTATGCTATTCAAAACTTTTGAGGATAAAAGAAATTCAATTTTTTATTTTAAGTTTTTGGAGAGTACTAGGTCTAGGGGATATTTCATTCTTTCCTTGAACTCTTGTGATAAAGATTTGATAGTTTCAGAAATTTTACTTGGATCTTTATTACTAACAGTCTAATACTGTAAAGTGATACTAGGGAGTCATAATTTTGTTCAACTTATCCTGCCGTCTTCTATATTTAATGTTATAGGTATCTGAAATGGAGTAATAAGTCCAAATGCATAATGGCTTCTCTGCAGGTCAACCAAAGAGGCACCTTCTGACTACCGGTTGGAGTGTCTTTGTTAGCACCAAAAGACTCTTTGCTGGTGATTCGGTTCTTTTCATAAGGTGTGATTCATATAAATATACAAATCTATTTTTGCGTGTGTGCACCCATGTATGTAGTTGATAGAATCTACTAGTTGGCTGTCTATTTTGCTGCTTAACTTAAAGTCTTTGCTTGAATGTAGAGATGAGAAGTCACAGCTTCTTTTGGGTATAAGGCGCGCTAATAGACAGCAGCCGGCTCTCTCTTCATCAGTGATTTCTAGTGATAGCATGCATATAGGGATCCTAGCCGCTGCAGCTCATGCTGCAGCAAATAACAGCCCATTCACTATATTCTACAACCCAAGGTATTGCTATAACATATGTTGTTTGTTCTTAGGTTCTTCATTATTGTTTAGTCATCGATTTTCATTAAAAAGAAAAAAATGTCAAATTGTTTATATAAGGTCTTAAAATATTTTCTTTATTTTGATAGGGCAAGCCCTTCTGAGTTTGTGATCCCCTTAGCGAAATATAGCAAAGCCTTGTATACCCAAGTTTCTCTCGGCATGCGGTTTAGAATGATGTTTGAGACGGAGGAGTCAGGAGTCCGCAGATACATGGGTACAATTACTGGTATCAGTGACCTGGATCCTGTGCGATGGAAAAACTCACAATGGCGCAATCTACAGGTATTCTTTTGACATAATGCCATTCATGAATACAAATGTTGGCCCTCTCTATTCTTTTGCATTTATATTCCAAAAGATGCCTGGTAGATTTTCAGCGGAAACGCATTAACATGTGCCAATGGTAAGTTATATCTTGTTTTGTTCATAATATGTTGCTCTTTTATGATTTAAATGGACTTGGCTACATACTTCATCCTAGCCGGGGCTTACGTGCAAGTACACTAGGTGATGGATATCTTTGCAAATGTCATTTTGATCTTGTTATTTTGACTGTAAACACTTAAACGGACGTGCTCATTGTTCCATGTTTTTTTCCTGATGGATCATACATACATTTTTAAAGTAATACTTGTTTAATTTATTGTTCAAGTCAAGATATTGTGGCTAAAGAAGAAAGATCACATAATTATTAGTTTTGGCAATTTACTTTTATATTCTCAACAGGTTGGATGGGATGAATCTACAGCTACTGAATGGCCAAGGCGAGTTTCAATTTGGGAAATTGAGCCTGTTGTATCTCCTTTCTTCATATGTCCACCTCCATTTTTCAGGCCCAGGTTTCAAAATCAACCAGGGATGCCAGGTAAATCATGTTAACTAGATATATCTTGCTGTAAGCAGGGAGAAAGAATGGAATTTTTTTCATGAACTTAAGTCTCTTTGAAAATGCATTGGCAGATGATGATTCTGATGTTGAGAATGCTTTCAAGAGAGTTATGCCTTGGCTTGGAGATGAGTTTGGTAAGAAAGATGCCCCTACTTCAATCTTCCCTGGTTTGAGTTTAGTTCAGTGGATGAGCATGCAACAAAATAATCAGTTTCCAACGGCTCAATCAGGATTCTTTCCATCAATGGTTTCTTCGAATCCGCTGCAAAATAACCTAAGCATGGACGATCCTTCCAAATTATTGAATTTTCAAGCTCCTGTACTACCTCCATCGAATATGCAATTTAATAAAGCAAATCCAATCCAAGTCAACCAGTTGCCTCAGGCACCTATGGCTTGGCCCCAACAGTTATTGCAGACTCCTTCAAATCAACATCAGCTGCAGCAATTGCAGCAACAGCAGCCACAACAACCCCAGCAGCAGCCACGGCCACTGCCATCTCCTAAGCAGCAGCGACACCTCCACCAACAGCAGCAGCAGCAGCAGCAAGCAATCCTGCCTCATCAAGTTACTAACGGTGTAATTGCTCCTAACAAGATTCCAATTCAAAGTTTGCATCAGTCAGCTGTTTACTCGCAGCTGCAGCAGCAACAATTATTGACAAGCAATAGCCAGTCAACCCAAACTATCATCTCTGCTAATATGACTTCATATCCTTTGACATCGTTACCACAAGACACATGGGTTCAGCAACCTAACCTCATACAGAGGCAGCAGCAACAGACACAATTGCAGCAAAGCCTGTCCCAGAGGACGCAGCAGCTGCCGCAGATCCAGCAACTGTCACAGCAGAGCCTCACAGAGCAACTGCAATTACAACTTCTCCTGAAATTGCAGCAACAGCAGCAGTCATCTCAACAATTACTCTCCCCAGCTGGATCATCGTTGCAGCCTCTAATGGTGCTACAACAGCAAACTCATCAACGGAACCAACCATTGCAGCAGTTGCCTCTTTCTGAGAGTCAGGCACAATCACTTGGTAGCAATGGCTTCTCAACGTCAACATTCGTGCAACCTCAACAGCTTTCGGTGAATCAACCCCAAAGTCAGAACAAGCCACCTACGGCAATGAGAAGTAATTCTGGTCTTACTGATGGGGATGCTCCACCATGTTCTACCTTACCTTCTACCAGTAATTGCCAGGTTTCCCCATCAAACTTTCTAAACAGAAGTCACCAAGTACCATCCACATTGATGACGGATCCGGTTGTTGAGCCTCCGAGCACACTAGCTCAAGAGCTCCTAAGTAAGCCTGATATCCAAATCAAACATGAGCCACCCATCTCTAAAGGACTAGACCAATCAAAGTACAAAAGCTCTGTAACAGACCAATTAGAAGCATCCTCTTCTGGAACATCATACTGCCTAGATGCCGGCACCATCCAGCATAATGCCTCCCTCCCTACCTTTCTGGAAGGTGATGTCCAATCACATTCTCGTAACAACCTTCCTTTCACAGCTAATATTGATGGATTGGCACCTGAGACTTTGTTAACAAGGGAATATGGCTCTCACAAGGATCTTCAAAACATGCTTTCTAATTGTGGTGGGAATTCAAGAGATATTGATACAGAGTTGTCTACTGCTGCAATAAGTTGTCAGTCATTCGGTGTGCCAAATATACCTTTCAAGACTGGGTGCTCAAATGATGTTGCCATCAATGACACAGGAGTTTTAAATGGTGGATTGTGGGGAAACCAAACTCAACGCATGCGAACATATACAAAGGTATGTGACCCCAGCAGTTATGGTTATTCTTGTTACCTCGGTTGTTCTCTTTTCTAGATATGTTCTAATTTCTTGAAAGAAAAGGTGGATCTTTTTCATACTTCCTATTGAGGCTTGGGCAGAGAGGAGTATTTTTGGCACACTGGAACAAAATTGCTAAGAAGGCCAGTTTTAAACCTTGTAATTCTACCTAGTTTTTGAAAAACTTGGGACAAATTTATATGGTGTAATCAGATGTTGCAACCTAGCAATTAGACAGTTTCTAAGCTCTAAACTTGAGTATCTTTTTTCATTAGTCTGTGTCAATGTGATACATGTCATAAGGGCAGTTATTAATTTTAGGTAAATTTACAGATCCTAAGCTACAAATCCTTGACTTGTTCGTCTTATTAATTTTAGGTACATTTACAGTTGTGGTGCTTTCTAAATGATCAATTCTCTATATCTCTTTCTGAAAAACTCTATATGCTTGGTGCTGGTTTGAACTCATGAAGGTGCAAAAGCGTGGCTCTGTTGGAAGGTCAATCGATGTGACCCACTACAAAGGGTACGATGAACTCAGGCATGATCTAGCCCGCATGTTTGGTATCGAGGGGCAGCTGGAAGATCTTCAAATTTCTGACTGGAAATTAGTTTATGTGGATCATGAAAACGACATATTACTTGTTGGCGACGATCCTTGGGAGTAAGTGAAGGAACCCAATTTGAACTTCTAACTTTTCAGATTTTGTCTCTCTGTCAATCTTATAAACTTTTGAAATTTTAATCTTTGCAGAGAATTTGTAAGTTGTGTTCAGAGCATAAAGATACTGTCATCGGCTGAAGTACAACATATGAGCTTGAATGGTGATCTTGGAAATGTGGCAGTTTCCAATCAAGCCTGTAGTGGGACTGAAAATGCAAATGCATGGAGAGGGCATTACGACGATGTGTCCGCAGTCTCATTTAACAGATAAGGTTTCTAGATCCAGATACAAAAATCACATTGAGCCTGGTGTATGCTTGTTCACCCGAAATGATACAATTTAACCAAGTCCTTCCAAGAGAAGTGATTGAGCCTTCAGAAAATGTGCCTGCTTCTTTGGTGTCAAATTGTAAACCGCCGCGACGGAGTTCGAATAAGGGTCATGTTTTAACTTAAGCTTCCACTAGTTAACTTGCAGAAGGAAACAATGGGCAAGGGACATTCGATCTATAACATATAACCATATTTAGAGAGCTGATGCTATGATGTATAGCACATTATTCGAAAGATGTGTGGTTTCGTTGTAGCTATTACATGGCAGATGTAAATTAGCATCAATTTTTGTTCGCATGCATACAGGGCATGCTGTGGAATATTCTTACAAATTTCTGTTT